>QEOQ01000111.1:3780-19165 GCA_010279815.1 Brachionus plicatilis | reverse complement strand
TTTTTTTGTTTTATAGTATTCTATTTTTTTTTGTTTTTTTTTTAAAAGAAAAATAATTATTTTTATGACATAATGATTTAATAAACGATTCTTCCAATCAATTAGTAAACTCTAGTAGCACAATTGTAGTAGTGTCAGTAGTATTTGGAGTTTTGTTAAAGTGAAAGAATAGGGTTAATATTCGATTTGTTTCTAATTGTCAATAGAAGTTAAAATTAATTTCAATTCAAAATCTTTTAGATTAATAATCAAAATTGATTGTTGAAAAAAATGATTTATTTATGGTCTATTTTTTGTCAGCAGGCAACCATTGCTTTTGTGAAGTTCAGTACAAAAGAACAGAACAAAATGATTAAAAATTGAATAAATTTTTTGCTAAAAGTTTAAAATTATTTCCAAAAATGCAACATGTTGCAACATTCAAAGTTGCATCAACTATAAAAGTCTGAAAATGATGTGCAAAATGAACACATTTAAATCTAATTTCTGCTAAATTTGCAGAGTTTTGCAGACCTTGATAGCTGATGCAACTTTGAAAGTTGCACAATGTCGTAATCACGAAACTAATTTTTAACTTAAAGAAAAAAGTTTTTTAAATTCTTATTGTTTGTTTATGTTCTTCTTATCATTCAAAGTAAAGTCAGATATTATAAGGATTAACCTTAATGGGATGCAATGGTTTCTTTTCAATTTCTTGATAGTTACGCAACTGTTAACCCATCATTTAATGTTGCTGTACATTCCTGTCCCGAAAAATCTTTTTCATAATATTTAAAAACTTTCATTAGCAAAAAAAATGCGTTAATAAAAAAGTTTCAACAAAAAAAGCAGAAAAAGCTTATGTTTTAATTTGAAAAAAAAATAGAGGTTATTTCAAAAATTTAAGTAAAATTTTTACATTAAAATTTTACTTAAAGCGCAGTTAAAATTTAAGTTTAAAAAAATATTAAAATAATGATAATTTTCCAGTTAATAATTATCCAAATTACCTCCTTTTTTTTGTCGAATTTAATTATCGATTCTAAAATTTAATCTCTTTTATAAATTCTGCTTTTTTTAGTTGAAATTTTTTTTATTTACGTGAGATTTCATCCTAACTCTAACTAAGAAAAGGGCCAGATTAAAAGGGCGAGCATTTTTTAATTAAAAATTCAACATGGCAAGGGTATGCCGGTGCATGCATTATATACCGAACCTAGGGTTTTAACCCATGCATCCCTAAAAAAGGGCATACGGTATTCTGTTTAACTGAATCCTAAACCACGGATTCTTCACGAATTTGGCCCCAATATTCTACAGCTTTGTATTGAGTCCATTTCCTTTTTTTAAAACCTCTAAATTTGAAGAGTAAATAAGTGTTTTTTGGCCTCTAGACTTTTTAACGAGACTTTTTAACTTATTAACTAAATAAAGATGAATTTTGATTTTTTTTCATTTACCTATAAGCGTTTTTTTGCAATAGATAAATGAGTTTCTTTTGCAATTTTTTTCTAAATTTTGCTAGGTTCAATTAAATTAATTAGAATTATTTTTATCTAGAAATAGTTTTGATCATTAATTATTTAAATTCAAATCTTTTTCAATCTAAAAAAGAACAAATCAATTACAAAAACAAATCAATTAAATTTTTCATTTATAAATATAAATTAAATAATTTTAAAAAAATGCCTTATTGTAATTTTGCTCCTTGTCCGACTAGATCAAGGGCCTCTCAGCTTTGAAATAGGTATAAAGTTGGCATTTTGTAACTATTGTTAATTTATGAGATTCAAAAAAATGCTATTGATCACAAAATTTTTCTGAATGGGTTTGTGACGATTGCAATAAATCTCTTTCAAAATCATGTCAAACGCAACAATCAATCGTAAAAAATCTTTTAAAAAAAAAGAATTTGAAAAATATTCGAATTGTTTTAACGTGTTCAAATTCTTCATTTCATTATCGCTTCTCTTAGTTTTTTTTTTCAAAAATTAAAATTAAAATTTCTGGCTTAAAAAATTAAAATTTCAATTTAAGTTGATCTTCGGTAATAAGAAAGTAAACGGACCAAAAATATAAAAAACTCATTTATTTGAGTCAAAAATTTATTTAAACGGTCCAAAATACGTCTGCCAGATTCCTTTTGCTTGTTCTCCCTTTTAAGCTTGGTGATTCAAGTTTTCAGTTCTTAAATCTAAAATTTGATCTTTTTTTAGCCGCTTTTTTCCAAATGATTTTCAACAAAAACATTTTTTTGATATTGGCTCCGTACATTATTTTCTTAAAAGTCATTTTCAATTTTATCTTTAAACTCAATTTTAAACCTTACACTTTTAACCAGTTTAAAAATAATAAATTTTTTTTGATAGCAAAGTTTGATTTAATTCAAAATTAAAAAAAATAATCATAAGAGTTCTAATTTATTTTTTAAAACTAGTTATTAAAATATATATTTCTTCTTCAAAAGTACTGGACTTTTCAATTCCAGCCATTTATTTTCGAATGAAATTATACAGTTTTTTATCCATTTGACACGATAAAATTAGTTTTGATCAGAGTTGTTTTTAAGTCACAAGTCTTAAGTCAAGTCAAGTCAATGACTTAAAATTATTTTTTTTTTTTTTAAGTCAAAGTCATGACTTGACTTAAATTTTTGTGACTTAGACTTAAAACTGTGACTTAAAAACAAGTCTGGTTTTGATCCTTGTAAAATAAATGATTGATTTTTCAATTATGCATGAGAGAAAAATATGCCAAATATCCATAAAAAATAAATAAATTGGACATTGATTTTCGCATTATGAATCTGAATTGCATTGATAAACATAGTGCTCTAAATTTTTTAAGTAGGAGAAGGGGATTTATGATGCAGAAAAATAAATTCCATTTTTGAACTTAAGTAATTTTTACTAATTAAATAAATTTTATTAAAATAAATTAATAAAATTTATTTTTGTTTTAAAATAATACAAAGCAAATATCCTATGTTTGCTTTAATTTATTTAATTTCAATGAAACAAGTTTGCAAAAGTGGCGAATTGATGCTTCAGATCAAATTTTAAGATCAAAACGATCAGTTTAAATTTTAAAACTTAATTAATTAAATAATGTTGATAATTTTAAAGAAATAAATACTAGAAATAATTATCAAATTAACATCAAACTGATTGATATCTAATTTATTTAAAAATAACAATCAATAATTTAAATAATTTGGGTTAAGTTAATTCAAAAATTCAAATCTTTATATTTTTTATCCATTTATTCAAACTTAAATAATTAAATTTTACTTAAATAAATTTTATATTTTAAAAAAGTAAATTTTTTTGTCTTTAAAAGTAAGTTTTCATTAAAATGCATAAACTTATTTAAGTTCAATTAAAAGGAACATTTTAAAATTTTAAATATAAAAATATTTGATAAGTCATGCCAAGTAATTGCTTTGAAAAAGATTTATTTTTCCTCTATTATTAGAAAAAATATTACAATTTATATTTTGATCTTTTGATCTAGATCTCAAACTTCAATTTGCCGCAAAAGTAGCTCCCTTTTTATTTTTTTAAAAAATAAATTTGAAGCATCATCTATTCGTCTTTATGGTGTTTACTGAACAAAAATAATAATGATAATAAAATAAAAAATTGAAAAATTTTATTAATTCTTCCACAAGTCTTGGTGTTTTTATTGTGCATATTCTCTTTTAAGTAATTTTGAAAGACAATATATAAACCAAAGTTATATGCAGTAATTGCAAAATATATTAAATTTCTTGAATATTCTTTAAGCTATTAAAATTTCCTAGATTTCATTAAATTTTTTCAATCCCAGTAAAATCTAAAAATAATTAACTAAAATAAAATTTTTTTAATGAAATTTTTAAATAAAAACATTTTTGATTTAAAACGAAGAGACAATTAAATTGAAAAATGTCCCAGCTCATTACGACCCAGACTCTAATTGACAAAAAAAATAATTCAGATGGTGAAGATCGAGTCCAAAAGGCCAAAAATATTTTAAATCGCTATGGTCTAGAAGGATCCAAGATAAAAATAGATCGCGTTGAAATAGATGTTGACTACATCAGCATTAATAGTTACATAGATTTTTTGCTTAATGGACTTTTTAAAGACCTATCTGTCGACTACAAAGAAAAAGTTGCCTCTATCCAAGTAACCAAGAACGAACAATTTTATCAATTCGAAATTGTTGATGAAAAAAAAGATTCATTCAGCATTTATTCGATTAAATCAATTCGATCTACGAACAAATTTAATATATCTATTTATGGTTTTAGACGAGACATACAATTAAGTTGTTATTCAAAATTAAAACGTTCTTTATTTAATACAAAAAATGATTTGATCCTTGGTCAATTACAGAACATTTTTGAAAATAATACCCAACAACTTTTAACTTTTTTATTATACAATTCATTTAATAAAGATAATTAAAAGAAAAAATATTTATTTTGTATCTGTTTATTTAATTAATTTATTTGTAAATCTAAATGTTTTATTTCTTCACTGAAAAAAAAATTAACACTGGGACAAAATTTTTTGGCATATTCTGCAAATTTAAAGAAAAAGTAGCACTTTAATTGATTGTAGGTGAACTTGGGACTAGATAATATATTAAAGTAGCTTTTGCATGAGCTGAACAATGTCGGTTTTAAAGTGTGATCATAATAGAAAAATACCACTTTGTAAATCGTCTCGTTGCTTTGCGAATTTACTTTTTTCACATTGAGAAAATAAAAATTATAGTTTTCAATCCATGATCGGTTAAAGCACACCAAATTTGATGTGTCTTGTTCGCCTTGCTTGATTAATTCGAGCTTTTGACGAATATCATCATTTTCAAATGACTTGTGTAGGCTATCTACATAGCTGTCTAGTTCATTTGATGGCACACAATTTGTGATCAATTCAGTTATTAAATTGTTTTCATTACAATGATCACATTCAAAATACTGTTCCATTGATTTTAGGTCATCTTCTAAATTTTTTGGAATTCTTAATTTCAAAACCAAAGACATTCTCCAAAATAAAATTCAAGTAATTAGAATAGTTTTTTAAATTCTAATTTATTAATAAACAACAACAATCCTTTTAATTCACAAAAAATTGGGTTTGTCTTTTAGTATTTCTTAACAAATTTTTTTTTATAAAAATTTTCTTAGGATTCTCAATTAAGATCTTGCCAAAATATTCAAATTTCTTTTTAAAAGGATTTTGATTAAGAATCTTGATACGATTCTTAAAATTATGTTATTTACCAGACTTGCGCAAAAGTCAGAAGAAAAAGTAATTTTCAAGTCAAGTCAAATGACTTTTTTTTTCGGATCTTTCGGAATCTTGAAAAAAAATCCTTGAAAAAAAACGTTTGTCAAGAAAGATAAAGATTTTTTCCTTTATAATACGAAAAATAATTTGGTTATTGGGAAGCTAATAGTAATTAGACTGTTTTGACGTAAATTTAAGTATATAAAATCAAAACTAGGCCTTGAGTTTAGTTACTTAAATATCAATTTTACTTTTTAGCAATTGAAATGGACAGCTTGTTATTTTTTTAAAATAAAATAAGATACAAAAACTTTTATTCATCAAGCAAATCATGCTGAAGAACAGTAAATAGTTTGGATTCGAATTTGAAAGAGGAACAGATCAATTTTGTTTAGGCAAATAATTTCCAAATAGATTACAAAGCGCTCAAAGTATAAATTTATTTAATTAGTATTGTTCAGAATTTCATAATCTGAAAAATATTTCAATTGCTTCCCATTTTAATAGCTTTAATTTTTATGACATAATCTTAGGGCAAACTCGGTTTGAAAAGTTTCATGGTAAGTTTTTTATTTATATTTTTTTTAAGTTTAAGTTTGAATGTTAATCAACAGGCTAGTGCCCTATTTTTTGAACTATGACGATTTCTCAGCATTGAACAAAATGATTTACAATTATATTTATTAAATTTAAAAAAAAAAGTATAAATAATAAAAAAATATTACAATTAATTTTATATCAAATAAAATATTTTTTACAATTAAATTTTTATTTTAACTTGTCAAAATTTAAAATAGTCTTGTTAAAAATTAAATTAATATCATTAAATATTGAAGTTTTAAAATGTTCCATTTTAAATATCTTGATGATTATAAGAAAGAGATTGACAAGTCACAAGTTTATAATAAAGTCTTTTTTAAATAAGTTATTAGATTGTTGAAGATTGCTTAAAAGAAGTTGGACTTTGATGATTAATCGGAATAAAGTTCAAATTTAAGATGATTTTGATCAGAATTGTCTAAAAGTCACAAGTCTTAAGAAAATTTCTTTTTAAGTTCAAACTTGAAGTTTAATTTGTTTAGTCAATTTGACTTAAACTAGGCCGACACAATAGCTAACTGGAATGGCAAAAAATTCGGCAAAATTTTCATATTTTTAAATTTTTTTGTACAATATTTCAGAAAATAAAAAAAATCCTCCAAATTATTTAGTTACTAAAATTAAAAATAAAATTCTTATCAAAAATTGCACAAAAAAATCTAAAAATATGAAAATTTTGCCGAATTTTTTGCCATTCCAGGTAGCTATTGTGTCGGCCTAGTTTAAGTCAAATTCACTAAAAAAGTTAAACTTCAAAAATGTAAAATTATTTTCATTTTACCGAAAATTCATGTGACTGAAGAATGATCTTTTTGCCGTTCTAGTTTCCTATTGTAGCGGCCTGGTTTAACTAAAAGTCACTAAAATTCCAAGTCCAAGTCCAAGTCCAGACTTAAGAAAAAAAAATCAAAGCTCGTACTTAGACTTGACTTTAGACTTGTGACTTTTAAAGAGCTCTGACTTTGATTTAAAGTCCGGCGTATCCATTCGTATCCATTTAGAATTTTATAATATAAATAAAAAAATTTAAAAATGCGGATCATTTATTATTTATGGAAGTGGAAAGTTGTGGTAGAACTTGACTAGAATGGGTATGGGAGATTTTTTTTGAAGTATTTTTTTTTAATGTTTTTACGCCTTGCTTTCTGATTTCTTAAATCTGCATCCTGCGAACTTAAATTTCTAAAATCAAATCTTAAATTTAAGGCTTAAATTTAGATAAATATTCTTCATTTTATCTGCAATTATTGTGCAAATTGTGTAAAAAAATTTTATTTAATTTTGGAGATAATATTTAAACTAAAGAAAAACATTTCTATTATAAAGTAAAACTTATCTTTAATAAAATTTTTCAATTTTTTTTAAAGAAAAAAAACTCTCAAATAAAGTGAAACTATTCTTTCATAAAGAAAATTCTGCTCTCATAAAGAAAAGTATTTTATTCTAAAGTAAGATAATTGTAATATATAGCCAAAAAAATCTAAAATAAAGTAATTTCATACAATTCTAAAGTTTATTGAAGAAATGACCAATTATAATTAAAACAGAAATTATTTTATCTAATCAAAATCTTTTACAACTGCTATTCCTAATTTTTTTCTTTTTTAAATATTGCGCCAAAAACTCCATATGATCAAAAATCACATAAAAAAATATCATAGAAAAAACTGTTGAATGATTAGAGCTGAAAAACAAAAACATGCTTAATTTAATTGTCTATATGCTAAAAATTTTTTTTCGTGCGTTTTTTTTTTTTTTTATGCGGCAAAAACCCACGTCCATAATTATTTCCAACCAGAATACAAAGCTTGCAAAATATTAATGTTTTAGCTTAAAAAAAAATAAAATGCTTTATAAAAAAAAACTATTTTGATAGATTTAGCTCAAAACTTTTCACTACCGTTATAAAATTATAATTATTTCCCAAAAAAAAATAAAAAAAAACAAACTAAACGGCTTGTAATAATTTTTCATATTAAATTTTTATGATTTAAAAATATTGATGAATTTATCTAATTAAAATGTATTTTTTGTAATTTATGTTATTGTTTAAAGAGAGTATATCTCCTAGTCGCCATCCACTATATTTATCTAGATGCCACGATAAACGAAAAAGGCTTACTGGATCAAAGCTGTCGCCCGGGCTAAAATTGATGGTTGAGTTCGGAGCAAAACCAAAACTTTGATTTGGAGTCAGGTACCAGTGAGATGATCCTAAATGAACCGCAGTACTTGGAGGTTTTATTGTTAATACTGAATGACAATTGGCACATGAAACCAATGTTAAAATATCTGTATTTACTAATCCTCCTGCGGCACACAAAATTGAACTACTATTGCATTGACTTCTTATATTTTCAAGTTCTGTTGTCAAAGTTATATGTGAATAATATTCATCATAAGTCAATCTAAATCCAATTCTACATAGCCTATTAAATGGATATCCTATTGTAAGGCCAGGGTATGTAACTAAAAATTAAAATAAATTTTTTTTGTGTAATGAGCAAAAATAGTTATAATCACAAAATTGAGTTATTCATCGATATTTTTGTATTATAAAAATTATAATTTTAACATTAAGTTTTATAATTTAAATGGATGAAATTTTTTATGTTTTAAGTTTTTTTAAGTAAATGTAAAAAAATGGCTTAGATAATATAACATGGTCTAGATTTAAGGTTTAAAAATTAAAATTTTTTGCTTGGGTTAAAATTGACAACCGAATACTGGGTCACTTTTGACTAAATTTTGGACGTATAAGAGTTAAGGAATTTTGGAAATGTTTTAAATTTTTTAAATTTCATCAAAAGTTCATCAAAATTTTAGACCTGAAGCTTAGAGAAAGGAAAGTTCCGTATCGACTAACTTGTTTATTTTTCAATAAGAATCTAAATAATCAACATAATAACTGACATTTTTACGGAATAATATTACAGTTGATTTTTAATTTTAAAAGAAAAACTGAAAAGCAACCTTCATTATTCATTGTCATGAAATATTTCCTAAGTATTTATTTGGCATTATTATGCTCAGCTAAAAGCTTCATTCATTTAAAAGAAGATCAAACTTTTTGCATTTGAAATTTTGGTACAAAAATTAAAGTACATAAAGTAAAAACCTTATAATTTTTTTTTCCAATTGTGTAAAAATACTTCTGTAAACAATACAATATTGTACAAATTTGTACGAACAAATTCTAAGCTCAGTTTAACTCTGCATTTTCTGTAAAATGCACATCATCAAAAAATATTTGATTAAAAAATGCAATAAATTGCAGAGTTTTTGCAAAGCTTAGAATTTATTTGTACAAATTTGTACAATATTGTACTGTTTTCAAAAATATTTTTTGCACAATTAGAAAATAAATTATAAGGTTTACTTTTTGTACTAAAATTTCAAATTGTCAAACTTTTAAAGTCATTGAGAAAATAATAAAAAATTGCAAAAATGATATCTCAATTTTGTTTTTTTTAACAAGATTTGATACATGTTAAGACTGGAAAATTTTTATGCCAGAATGTGCCATCCAGATAATCTTGATTAAAGGCCAATGTAGCATAAAGAACACATTGCTCATTTTTGTAATTCACATAGTTGCACTCAATTTTTTTCGAACAATGTTGAATGCATTCTAGAAAACTTCTTACTTTAATGTTCATGTCTATTTTTGAGTAGCAATCAAAGCTTGTTTTGCTTGTTAACTTATAAAATATGTTTTCTTTAATGAAAAAAAAAATTAATTTTTAGAATTGAATTGAATTAAATAATTTTTTTCGCCAACTTACCAGTTTTTTCACTCGAACCCAAGCTTGTCAAAAAATAAATCATCAAAATAAATTTGATCATTAATAGCATCTTATTGATTTTAATATTTGATTTCTAATTAATTAAAATGTTTAAAAAAAAAGTTAAAAATTTGAAAAGAAATTTGTTTGCTTTAGCAAAAATATGGACTATGGTCGCCAAAACTTTCGAATTTACCTCAAATTAACTTAGAAGATCTTAGATGATCTTGAATTATTTTAAAAATGATTATTATCCAAACAAAGCTCTTCCTATTCCATTTTTCAGAACGACTTTTAAAGTTCAATAAAAAATTTTTCTATCTTAAATTTTGTTTTTTTTTCCAAATTCAAAATACCAACATTTATCAAATTCAATCGACCAAAATGTACACCTGAAAATCAGTCGGTTTTACATTAGTTTAAAAAATCAAGCCTAATTAAACTCCCCAAAAATATACAGTTTGATAAATGAGATTAAATTTTTTTTTTTACTCATAGATGTCTTATTTAACTTTAACTCATTTTTGCTTCTTGTTTTTATATTTTTTAAATAAATTGGTTGTTCCAAAAGAGAGCATACTTTTTCAATTCAAGTCATATAAGAAACAAGAGTTTAAATTTCTTTCAAACTGAAATGTTTTTTGACAAAATAAAAATCTACTAAATATTTAAATAACATTTTCTATTCCCTTAGGAAACTTTCAGAAATATTTTCAAATTATTTTCGAAACTAAATTAGTTGATTTGTTAGTCGATTCAATTTATTGTTAAATAATTTTTAAATGTAAAATTTTGCAAAAACAAATCGCAATAAATTTTTTAAGACTTACGATTCTTTTATAAAAAATAAGTAGGTTCATTTTGCTAAAAATTTTTCAGTAAAAGAAAGAAAATTAGGCATTGTCAATTTTTAAAAAAAAGAAAAAAAAAAATTTCAAATAATATAATTCAAAGAACTGTTTTGGTGACAAAAAGCTTGTTTTAGTTAAAACTTGATTTTTTGAATTTATTTTTCCTGCGTATTCTTATTTTGACAAATCGATTATAGTTAAATTAAAATTAAAATAAAAATAAAATTGAGATTCAAAAATTTTATAAATAAAAATTCAATTGTTATATTTTATTATTTATTTCAATGTGAACGCCTTAAAGGCGATGAAGAAAAAATTTTAAAAAAATAAAATGTAATAAATAAGACAATGTTTAAGTGTTTTAAATTTGCTCTAATTTTAATTGAAGCTAATTCAAATTGAAGCATCGATCAAAAATTTTGTTTTTATTTAACTGAAATAAATTATTGAAAAAATAAATGAAAGCTAAAATACACTCTTGTTCCCAAATTAAATCCGTATTTTGATTGAAAATATTTTCAAATAAATCTCAAAATATTTTAAAACTGTGTAGTCAAATAAAAACAAATGTTTGAACGTATTCATGATCGTTCATCAAATGTTTCTGCTCGCATAATCTGGTAGCCAAAATTGTTGATGGCTTAATGTGGCGGACATATTATCGCAAAAACTTTTGACCAACTTGACCGGTTAAGCCTGTTCGCGGCTAATACTGCCATAGATTGTGTTAATTATTTAGAATCGGCTAACTTTTTTCCTTTATAAATAAAAAATAAAATTAAAAGATTTTTTTTTAAATATTGTTTCATAGTTAAGTTCTTAAGATATCTAATTGGATAATAAAAGTAAATTATGGGCTAAAATAGGTGAGTTATTAGAAAAATAGAGTGAAATCATATAAGCTCTTAAGAATAATCATCTTAGATATCTTTTTTAAAGAACTATTTTATGAAATAATTTAGCTTGATAACCCTCTTTAGCTTGATCTTAATTTAAATGGCAAAAATTGGCAATTGGCGATTGTAAACAGATTCTTTAATTTTGTTTTAAATTACAAATAAAAATTTACTTGAAATTAACACCTTTGGATACCCTATATTATACTCTGGATTGAATTTTTATTTAATATAAATTCTCTGAATTAAGGCTCAAATTTTTTAGTTAACAATAAACCCTTAACGAATCGACTTCGACATTTTATACGCCCTAAGTTTAAAAACGATGTCGGCGAAACTTTGAGTGAGACAAAATAGCGTAAAGAGAAGGATGAAATTAAAAGTAATTTGTAATTAATTTATATTAAAAAAAAATTATTATTATCATTATTATTTATATTAAATTTATATTTAAATTTATATAAAATTAAAAAGCAAATTTTTTTAAAAATTTACTGAAATTGGTCCCTCGGCATTCTAATTTTAAAGTAGCCTGGAAAAAAGCTGCGGACTGTTTGAAAAAGGGCAAGAAAAACTATGTAAATAGAACTATAAATTTCACGTTTTTTAAGTTATTATTTTTGTTTGAATAATTAATCTTCTTTTTGCTTTTTTGTCATTTTTGTAATTTTTATTTTTACTTTGAATTGTAAGTTTTTGCCTCTTTAAAATTCTAAACCTTGAATTATTAGGTAATTAAAATTTTAATTGAGAAAAATGGAAATTGATCAAATAACTAAAATTTGTGAACATAATAATTTCGAAGATAAATAAGCTAAATTTTAGTTATTCTTTTTTTTCACTAAAATCAATAAAAATTAAAAAAAATTCGCGCAAAAATGCTTTTTTTTTTCTAAATTTTTTATTTGTTTTTTGAAATAATCAAAAAATTATAAAAATTGAAGAAATTTTAGATTTTTTTGGCACTTTTTTCTTTTAAAAGAGTTTACGCGAATTTACCAAAATTTTTATAAAATCATCGTAACAAATCACTACTGTAAAATTCATCGATGAAATTAAGTTGCATATTTAAAGTTTTATGATCATTTTTTAAATCTGAAGTTCGATCAAAAATTTTTATATTCTGATTTAAATCGATAGGCACTGTATTGGCACGGCAAGAAAAAAAAATATATTTTGAGTTGTATTTTAATTTCAGGAAAAATCTCTTATCTCATTTTTTGTCTATATTTTATAAGAAAAAAAAAATAGACCTAAAATTAAAAATATCTTATCTCAGTGTTCGAAATTCAAAATATTAAATCAAAAACAAAATTATAATTTTATCCTTTAAAAAATGTGATAGACTTAATAAATTCTATTTCAATAAAGCAAACTTTTCGTTCAACTTATGATCAAATAAGGAGCTAGTGATTTTAGACCTGCTCAGTTATTTTTTAAATAAAAATTAGCTTTCGAGAATAATGAACAATTGAACATTGGAAAATAAATGTCAAATGGATAACAAAGAAGATCAAAAAAACCTTACATTTTTTAAGAATATTGATAGTGAATATGAATATGAAGAATTGTTGGAAAATAGAATAAACCTTTTTAGGCGTTTTACTCATCGGAACTCAATATCTTCATTCGAACGGTCTAAGACTCATTCGAACACAAGTAATTAACTCTCAATTAGAATTTTAATGAAGATTTTTAGTTAAGAAAGTTTTATTTTTTTTAAACAATTGGTATTAGTTTTTACACATTCACATAATCATATTATTTTTTATGAATAATTATTTATAATAAATTTTGATAAATATTTTTTGCTAAATTTTTAGTTTTTTTAGTTTGCACCAAAGTTGAGAATGTAAATGAAAATATATCATATGTGAAGCAACCAAATCCCAAATCGATTAGTGTTAATCAATCAAATATGTCTTTAGATCACAACGACAGCTCGTTTGGCAGTGATGGCCAACCGTGCACCAACATTACAAACAAATACAACATATCCAACTTCTTTAAGCATATTTATTCACTTAAATCGATAAATGTGTCTGTACAGCCAGTTCAATCAAGTCCTAGTTTAAGCCTGTCGAGTACTAGCTTAACTAATTCAGATAATCAATTGAAAACCACTTCGTCAAAACAATTCTGGATGCCCGATGAGCAAGTGAAAGAATGTTTTCAGTGTAGTCAAAAATTTACCACAATCCGCAGACGACATGTAATTTTTGCCTTGTCATTTTGTTTTTGTTTGAATAAAATCATTTAAATCTGTTGTATTTCATTTAGCATTGTCGAGTGTGTGGTCAAATATTTTGCTCTAAATGTTCGGAGAATGAAATACCAAGCAAGATCATTTGGCCGAACACAAATGGTAACATTAGAGCATGCACATTTTGTCATTCTTTTGTGGCCGAAATACAAACATCTGGCAATGCGGATTTTAGGCAAAACTCTAATTCAATTAAAGAACTAATGAAGCGATTGTCTTTGCCAACTTCTTATTTTAATTGTAATTTTTTTTCCTTTTCATTTAAAAATAAAAATCAATATATTTTTTAATTTAAAAAAAAAATAGCCTTTTCAAATCCTGATCAAGAAGCATTCCATAGTTTGAGCACTGACTCGTCCAATGTTCAATTCAGCCTTGGCAATTCGTACTCATCTACAGCTAGTTTGTCAACGTTGCCATTGAATTCAGTTTGTGATCCGATTTGTGACAGCAACGATGACCTAAACAATCCATTCGATGTGACCGAGAACAAAGATGATCTGAATAAAGCGCAATCGCATGAATCTGAACTGAAACAATTGATTCTGAACAATTCGGCTGAATTGAGGAATCTATGGGTTCAGTTGTATCATACATCGGACGGCATTCAATTCACCACTAAGAGCATAAATAAGTTTAGAAAAATTTATAATAGTATTAGCGGCCGTGAACTAGTTGACTGGCTTATGAAAGCTAAAAGTGTATCAAAGTAATGAAAGAAGTTTTTGAAGGCAAATTGAAGTTTAAGATCAAGATCAAAAGATAAAAATATAAATTGTAATATTTTCTTTAAGAATAGAGAAAAAATAAATTTTTTTTCCAAAGCAATTACTTGACATGTCATGTCAAGTTTATTTTCATATTTAAAATTTTCCTTTTTATTGGCATAATTTCAATAAAAAGGGCATCTTGAAGTTTAGGATCAAAAAAATCAGATCAAATAGTAATTCTTTTATAACTTTTGAATGGTACTTGATTAAATCTATCTGCAAAATGCTAAAAAATGCAAAATACATGCTGAATATTGTGTGAGGCTCTGCTAAAACTCTGCATTTAAATTGCGCAGTCAAATTAAATACTTTTTAATGGCGTGCATTTTGCTGCAAAATGCAGAGTTTTAGCAGAGCCTCACACAATATTCAGCATGTATTTTGCATTTTTTAGCATTTTGCAGATAGATTTAATCAAGTACCATTCAAAAGTTATAAAAGAATTACTATTTGATCTGATTTTTTTGATCCTAAACTTCAAGATGCCCTTTTTATTGAAATTTAATAGGTTTAAATAATTTAATTGATTTTAATGAAAATTTACTTTTAAAGACAAATAAATTCACTGTTTTTAAATTTAAAATTTATTTAAGTGGAAAAATAAAATTATTTTTGTTTGAATGAATGGATATAAAAGTTATAAATTTGAATTTGTGAATTAACTTAACCTGAATTATTTAAATTATTGATTGTTTTTGTTAAATAAATTAGAGATCAATCATTTTGATATTAATTTGATAATGAACCATTATCAGACATAACATGTCTAGTAATGTTAAGTATTTATTTCTCAAAAATTATCAAAATCATTAGATTAATTAAGTTTTGAAATTTTAAATGATCGTTTTGATCTTAAAATTTGATCTGAAACTTCAATTTGCCTTTTTGAATTTTTTTTTTTTTTTTCTACAGAAAGAAACAAAAATTTTTTTTATTTAAATAAAATTTAATTTTAATCA
>QEOQ01000566.1:22954-46705 GCA_010279815.1 Brachionus plicatilis | reverse complement strand
CGGCCGTGTAGGTCGGACAGGGGACATGTTGGGAAGCCAAAGTTACCGTTGGCCGGCCGGCCGGATCGTTGGCGTTACGTTTTCATTAGAACCGCTGTAAATTGCTAAAACTATCTTTTTCTATTTTCATCTTTTTGATACTGGCCAATAGCTCAGCTCTTTTGAAAAGTAGCTCAATAAGCAACTTCATTGGTTTTCCTGAATTTTGAAAATTTTGAAGCCATTCCATTTGTTCGGCTTCTGAACAGCTTAGCAATTCGCTGTCGTCATCTAATTTCTGGAATTCATTCATAAAAGACCTATCTTGCTTATCTTTGTGCATCAGATGACAAGCTGATGAATAAGTGATTATTCAGGGTAACAGAGAACTATATTAAAGAATGCATTATTTAACCAATGAAGCTAGGAAGTGGTTCTATTGGAATTTGGTGCTGTATGAACTATTTTGATTTAGGAATTTTTTAATTTACTTGACGCAAGTCTTATTTCTTAGAGATATGTTGATATCTTAGGAAATAACTCATGTCCATCAATAGATATGCTAAGAGAAGATAAGTCTTTCAGATTCCAACGATAGAATGATTCGAAGAGCAAAAAATTGAAATCTTATTTTGGCCTGCAATTAGTCCAGATCATAATTGGATTCAAAATTTATAGACCTTGCTCGATAAGGCGATCGCCAAACAAGATCCAAGTCGATTGGAACGTTGGATAAGCTAAAAGAAGTTGCCTCAAGTATTTTTAATACTTAATTGAGCCATTTTTCAAATTTTTTTCATATTTAAAGAACAAACTTTGGTTTAAATGTAAGCAATCAAATTTTCAAAATAAAAATTTGTGGACAAAATACAAAATAGCTCGAAACCAATGTTCGAAAGTAATTGATAAAGCAGTACGTGTCTTTGAATATAGCTTAGCAAAACAAGCAAAAACGAAGCCGAAGCTAATATACAACTATATAAATGGAAAAAGGACAATTAGAGGCGGCTTAGATGCTATTAAAGTGGGTGATGAATTAGTTACTGACCGTAAAGCAATAGTTGGTACAATGAATAACTACTTTAAATCGATTTTTAATTTGTACGATTCAACCGAGGACGAAATCCATTTCCCAACAAGAACCGAAGCTACTCTACTAATAGATCCGTTTGTTATCTTCAAACCAGAAAGAATAGAGAAATATTTAGATAAATTAAATACCGAAAAATCTCCTGGTCCGGATTCAATTCACCCACTAGTTTTGAAGAGATGCTCAAAAATAGTCTCAAATCCACTTTCATTAATATTTATTAAATCATTTATGGACGGTGAACTGCCAGACTTATGGAAAAAAGCAAACGTATCTCCAATTCATAAAAGTGGAGCAAAGGTAGACATAAACAATTACAGACCTGTCTCACTTACTTCGATAGTCGGAAAGATAATGGAAAGAATGCTAAGAGATGAGCTTATGGAATATCTGCTGATAAACAACCTAATCTCTGAGAAACAGCATGGTTTTATGCCGAACAAATCGTGCACAACAAGCCTAATAGAGTTCATTGACAAAGCAACTTATGAGTACGACCAAGGTAAGAATGTAGATATTGTTTATACGGATTTTTCCAAAGCCTTTGATAAAGTTCCCCATAAGAAACTGATAACCAAACTTAAATCATATGGAATCATTGGTCAATTGTTGAGGTGGATTGAGTCTTTCTTGATTGGAAGAGAACAAAGAGTTGTCTTAGGCGATGTTTCTTCTGATTGGGAATCAGTAACCAGTGGAGTGCCACAAGGCTCTGTTCTTGGTCCAATCCTTTTTGTAATTTTCATCAACGATCTGTTGGAGAATTTTAGCAGCTTCTGTCTCGGGTATGCTGATGATCTAAAATTAATGGGTCTTTCGGAAACGCCAAATGCTACATCATTAGAACTTCAGGCTGATCTAGACCTTCTAATGGAATGGACTGATATCTGGTCAACTGATTTAAACTTAAAAAAGTGTAAAGCTATGTATATCGGGAAGAGGAAAGAGAAAGGGGAATATTCAATGTCAAATTCAAAAATTACTCACGTTTTAGAAGAGATTACTGAGGAAAAGGACCTGGGGGTGTTTGTAACAAGTGATCTTAAGTGGAACAAGCAGTGCACAGTCGCAGCTATGAAAGCGAATAGAACATTGGGTCAAATAAAGAATTGTTTCAAGAGTCTTGGCCGGGAAACACTGAGACTCCTTTATACTTCACTTGTTAGACCACACTTAGAGTATGCAGTGAGTATGTGGCGCCCATATTTAAAGACAGATGTTAAGATCATAGAAAGAGTTCAAAGAAGAGCAACAAAGCTTGTAGATTTTACCAGAGTAAAACCGTATGAAGAGAGGTTGAAAGACTTAAATCTTATGAGCCTAGAAAATCGTCGCCTGAGAGGTGATTTAATTCAAATGTATAAAATAGTTAATGGTCTAGAAAAAGTATCTCTAATGAATGGTATCAACTACACTAAAAACAGTACTATAAACCTAAGAAGACCACATGACAAACGACTTGTCCGTGAAATAAATCGCAGAGGTTCATCAAGATATAATTTTTTAACAAACCGTTTGGCAAAGGATTGGAATAGTTTGACAAAAAATGCAATTAATGCGAAAACAATCAACAGTTTCAAAGCAATTATTGACAAAGAAGTGTTTGGATTAGTGAGAAGCAAAGACTGCCAAAGCCTTACACTAGATAAGGCTAAACGCCTCAGTGCGTTGGTATAGATAGAAATATCTATACTGCAGTTCAACTACTACTACTACTACTACTACTAAAAAACTTGAATGATTAACAAATGAATGGATTTTTATTTTAATTTAGATCTAAGAGAATTTTTTCTGCGAAATTCTATTTCTTACTAAGAGTTCTAATATCTTGCCTAGACAACTAGTAACGCTAATTGGGCGGTACTTAGATGGGTAATTAGATGTTCTCTTTTTTTGGTAAAATGGAAATCCTTGAGATTTTCCATTATTTAGGGATTATAGATTTTGCTAGACAAAGATTGAAGAAATTTAAAATTTTTTTCAAAAAAGTTTCAGAGGTTTTTAATAAAGCGATAGCTTATTAAGTCCGCACCGGCTGACGAGTCTTTTTTTATTCTTTTTAATTGTTTTTTTAAGTTCGTCAAGGTTTAAAACTGGAAAAAAGAACTCATTATTTGAGTACTATTCTAAATATTTTTTAGTATGGATGTTAGAGTTTATATTGTTAATATCCTCATTTGATTCAATAGAATTTTCTATAGAAAAAGTCTTAAAAAGAATACACCTAAAAAATACCCTTTTTCCTTATCAGTTTTAAACTCTTTATAATCGATATTCAGAGTATTTTTGAGTTTACATTTTTTGTTCTAAGTCTGTTTATTTTTTTCCAGAACGGTTTCGAGCTACATGGATAGGGTCCAAGTTTTTTCATAAACTTATTAAATCTATCGTTTTCAAACTTGTTTACTTCAAAACGAAATTTATTTGCTAAAGAATTGCATTTATTTTGTAAAGATTGAATTTTTACTCTTAAATTTTTTTTCTTTAATAGCCTTTTAAGTTTATATATAATAAGAATATAATTTGGAAACGATTTTATGAATTTTTTTCTTGGAAATCTTGGAATGGAAATGTAGGCTGCTTTTAGAATTAGAGAGGCTAATATTTGTATTAATTAAATCAATATTTTCAGAGTTTAAGCATAAGTCTTGAGCATAATTATCAATTTCATTTTGAAATATTAACCGACCAAATACCAAAACGACCAAAGTGTTTGCTTGATTATTACTTTCTCAATCAAAACATCTTTCAAATCGAGCTGATTTTAAAGTTCTGTAGTTAAATAGTGTGCGCTATTAAATAAAAGAATGTGAGAGGGAGAGAAAATAAAAAATGCTTCTTCTTTTCTTCATTATATCCCAAACTAAAATCAAAACAAAAAAACAACATTTAAAGTAATCCAGCAAGGCCCCAGAAGATTGGGGTCTGCTGGACGGGGTGTGACAGTAGGATTCGGATATTATACTTTCTTCATTTGATTGAATGAATTGAGAGTGCTTTTTTTTAATATCTATTTAAAAATTAAAAATATGATTATCAAATAAATATTTAAAACAAGTATTCAGTAATACAAAACTCATGGTTTCAAATTTTGAACAAACAAAAGGTTTGAATGGAAAAAATTTAATCTGATTATTTAATTTGATTAATTAAGACATTAAATAATATACTTTATTATATCTTATTATTTTATTTAAAATCAGAATTCTTCAGAAGTGAATTTTTTTGATTCAATGATTAAATTTTTTAAAAAATATAATTTTTCGTCAATCAAAGTTCATTTTTTCTCTCTATTTATTTAATAATTTTCATTAATTTATAAATAGAAAATTTGTAAAATAAATTAAATAAAATTATGTTGTAAAATTTAAAAGACTTATCTTTTGGAAAAAAAAATGATTAGTACCATTGTAAGTGAAACAATAGAAATATATTTGAATAATTTTTCTATAATTATTTTAAACTAATTGAATTAATAATTTTGCACAAAATATGTTCTTATTTACTTTTTTAATCATTTTACTGATTTAATTTAACTTTTAGGATCTCAAATAAAATAATTTTACATTCAAATAAAAAATAATTAAGACAAAAAATTTCAGTTACTATGTCTGGTATGAATTCGGAGACTAAAAATTTTAAAATATGTTTAATTTAGACTCTATTGGATTTCCTTAGTAATCCTTATTTTAGTACAGTGTTTAAAGTTAAACTGTATAATGGGTAAGATTACGTTATTTTACGTAATTTTACGTTAGAAAATGTAAGCTTACGTTATATTACATCATAAAAAATTAATTGATTTTTAAAAAAAAATTAGAATTTTTAAAATAATGGTATAAAATAAAATTGTATTTTTATTTTTTTATTTACGATTATTTTTTTTTCACTTTTCCAATCATTTTTAATTGCAAAAATTGTGTTTTTATATTTAAAATCATCTTTTGACAAAAGAAAAAAAGTACTTAACTAATATTTACAAAAATTTAGAAAATATGACAAAAAATTACATATTATTACATTTAATTGTCTTATTTTACGTAAATGGTGTAAAAAATGTAATAAAGTGTAATTTTTTTTTTCAAAAATTTTTTAACAAAATTCAAATATTTTTATTTATTTTCCACTTTTTCCTCTAAAATCCAATTTTTTTTGGCCGTAAGCGTTTTCGGCCAAACTTACTTAAACTGGTGTAATATTTCGTAAAATTACGTAATATTACGTAAGCTTACATTTTCTTACATAGAAGAAATGATGTAATATTACGTAAGCTTACATTTTCTAACGTAAAATTACGTAAAATAACGTAATCTTACCCATTATACAATTTAACTTTAAACACTGTATCTTAAAACCAATATTGTAAATTTTGGTTAACAAATGTCCGGTTAGCCAAAAATTGGTTGACCAAAAATTGTTTTTGATAATTTTAGTTTCGGTTTAAGTTATTCAAATAAATTCTTATTTAATTAATAAAAAAATAGGAATAATTTAAATGGGCTCATTCTATTGCTGAAATGAGCTCATAATTATTTTGGACTCATTTATTAATTATTTTTGGCCTCTAAAATTACTAAATAAGAGCTACGGAATGACTTAAACGGTAACAATTTTTATTTTAATATTTATTTATTTTTAAATGAAATAAATATTTTTTTTTATAATTTTATAAAGTAATAAATCAGTTAAAACGTTGAAATAGAGGCAAGGCATGTTTAAATATTTGATAGTTCAGGAAAAAAAGAAGAAATTACTAGGTAGCAATTGGAGTTGGATATTCGATCGATATATCTTGATTCGAAACATCTCTTTATTCTTCCACCAGTCTGACGCCCACTGGAACAGAATGACTCAATCCTGCCATGATATATCTCTCACTCAACTCAAAAAGTCGATTTGAAACTGTTAATAGATCTAGTTTATTGAAGGCCTCTAGGTGTATAATATTGGAAGGGGTATCATATTTGAGCTTCAAAATAGATTGAACTGCTGAATTTTGAATAACTTGTATTTTTTTGATGCTAGCTTCTGAGAATGAATTTAAACAAGGAAAAGAATAATACAAAATTGATCCTATTAAGGATTTGTAAAGATTACCTAATGTTTTTGGCTTTAGACCCCATTTTCTATTTGAGAGATATTTTATTAAATTAATTCAATTCTATCTGAAGACGGGATTATAAAAAAATATCAAGGACTTCAGAAAATTCCGTTATAAATTTATTATATGATGGAGTCTTATCATTAATTACCGAGATACTGAGCTTGTTAAGAATTTTCTCTAAGATAAGACCATTCTCATTTTCTCTCAAACAACCTAAACTTTTAGTTTTCGCGTTGAGATCACCTCCTATTATAAATTTCCTACAGCTCCTTGAAATATCAAGGAAGAGTTCAAAAGGAAGTTCAATATTAGAATTCAAAATTCGTTCTACAAGACAAGGTTGATGAAATAAAAAAGCGTTGTAGTTTAGGGTTAAACTCAATAAAAATTATTTTACATCACTTCATAGTTTAATAGCGTGGCACTATTAAATAAATTAAAAAGAAGATTTTCTCTTCTTAATCTAAAAAAACTCTAACCTAAACTAAAATTCAACATAAATACAGTCTGACCTCGATTTTGTTACCCCTTATTTTGTGAAATCTTAATTTTGTGAAAAAAATCTGTGTGACGCACAAAATCAAAAAACACACAAAATGTGTTCGAATTTGTGAAATTTTAATTTTGTGAAATTTTTTTGGTTTACCCAGACGTATCACAAAATCGAGGTCACACTGTATATAAAGAAAAGAGAGAGAGACAGGCCTGAGGCACATGAGGTGTTACAGTAGCTTATTTTAATTTTTTTATTTTATTTGAATTTTTTTTTATCTGGGGGATTTTTTTAATAAACAAGATTAATATTAATTAGGGAGATCGATCACTGAAAATTATTGTAAAAAAATTTAAAGCTTAATTCAAAATTAATTAAAAAAATAAAAGAAAACTATTAAAAAATTATTTCCTCTTAGTATTGTTACCTTTTCTTTCATTTTAGAATTTTTCAGCATTCATAGCTTTTATTTTTTTAATTTAAAGGTTTTATTTTTAAAGAATGTGAGTATTTACATTTTTTAAAATTGTTTGGCAAGCATCTAATATTTAAGAGGCTATTTTGATCATATGTCTTACCATTCCTCATATTTTTGCATGATCATAAAAAAAATATTGATAAAAGCTATTCACTTGGAATAAATATCTTTGATGATTATTACAAATGAATATAAAAACATTAGATACTAAATAAGAATGTTATAAATTCCTTACTTGAAAGTAAAACCTATGTTATTTTCCACATCGTTTACAATAAAATGTGTTAGGTACTCTAGTTTAATTTAAGTGAATGTCCATTAAGATAACAAATAAATAAGTGGGAAATTTTTTTGTCTAATTTGTTAATATTTTTCAAAAAATTTGCAATTTTTTTTATGATTCAAATTTATAACTATCTCTATTTAGCTGAAAAGCATAAGTGAAAGAAACGATTTTTGGCTCGAAATTCCATTTACAAGATTCCTTTATCATCAGAGATTTTATTTTTGTTATAAAATAAAAAATATTTAGAAAAACGTGCCTTTGAATCTCTTAAGGGATTTATTTTAATGATTAATGAGACAATATAAAAAGAGATAAGACTTATCTTAATTCATTAAAATGTATTTAGAGAACAAAATTCTAATTTCGTTAATTTTAGGAAATTTTTTTTTGAAAAAAATAAATGGCACAAAAGCGATTTTGGATGGCAAGTCATGTGAACCAATAAATACAAAAATAAAAGTTTTAGACGAAAAAAATGACCTGATAAGCTTTCATTTTTCATTAATTATATCTAATTTGATTATTTTAGACCTTTTGATCTCAACTGCATTAATTTAGAAGATTTTTTATATTCCTTAAAATTTATACCAAATAAAAGAATTATATTTGATCAGTCAATTAAGTTTAAGATGCCTAAGACAAAGCAAAAAAATGGAATAGAAATAAAATTCGCTAGAATAAAAGGTTTTGATTTAAATTCAAATTTATTTTTAAAATTTAATAATTTAGTCGATATTTACTCGATTCAATTTTACTATTCAGAATTAAATATTATTTTTAATGGGTCCAACGTTTGCTCCACTAACGGATCCAAAGATATAATTTTTTTTCAAAGAATTTCGGAGGTGGGGTTCGGATTTTCTGTACGCTATTCAAGAAACACATGTCCTTTAATTTTTTTCAAATCTAAAATTTATTTTCTCCAGTTTTATGGTTTGTCTAATACATTTTTAAAAAGAAACCTTCTTGGATTCATATATTTAAACAGCTCAATTAATAGTCAAATTAGACATCTTTCTTTTCATTCTTATATGTTGGATTTGGACAATGAATTGCTGAATCGACATGTTTTTGAGAACAGCGTCTATTTGTATCTTCATGGATCATTTAGACTAGTCAAAAAAGACTTTCTTAATAAATTTCACAATCTTGTTTATTTGGAATTGTCCATTGAAAATTTTAAAAAATTTATTTACAACAATTTTAATTCATTGAAAGAATTTATTATAAAAAAAGAAAATGCTACTAGAATTATTCAATTGAAAGTGCCTGAAGACTATCATTTTCCAGATGAAGATTTTTGTGTATTCAAGGATTACTATACTTCTAATACAACATTAATTTTCATTAGTACAAATGCGATTAAATGCACCAGCACATTAAAAATGATAAACAGAAAGAGTGTTTTTAGTGAAAGAATCCTTAATTTTACTGAAAAATATAAAATTACATTAAGTTTAATGAGTTGTTCATTTGAACAAGTTTTTGAAAAAATTATTTTTGATTTAATTTTAGAAAATTGCCATCAGCCAAAAAATTATCAAAAAAAGTCCAAAATTTCTTATACAGATTTGATATTTGTATCAGAAATACTAAATTTTTCAACCATTATTTTGATACCAATATTTTCCATGGCCGCAATCATAACCAATTTGATGAACCTAAAAATTCTATCAAATATTCCAAAAGATAAGTTTTCTGCTTCAAATAAACTAATGATTGTCAATAGAGTAATTAATTTGGTCTACTCTGTGATATATTGCATTCATTTGATCAACAAATGTATTTATGTGAATGGAATATTTTGTTCAGCAATTCTGCGAGAAAGATTTGTTCAGCTATTCGACATTATTTTTGTTGAGTTTTTATTGAGTGTTTTAAAGATATGGTCGAATGCATCAATCATTGGTATATCATGGCTAAGACTTAGTCTTTTGATCAAAGACAAACCATGGGTTAAAAGAATAAGCAAATTTCAAGAAGAGAAATGGTCAAAGATATTTGTAATATGTTTTTTAGTGACTAGTATTATTATTTCTATGGATAAACTGTTTGTTGTTCGCGTGAATGAGCAGTTTTTTGTAATGGACGAAACTGACTATGAGGAATTTCCGAACAAAAATAGTTTCATAAGTATTCTGTATAGAAATGTAAGCTTAAATCAAAATTTTAAAGAAATTATTTTTTCTGGTACAATTTCCTATATTTTTTATGTATTTTATTTTGCAAATTTTATTCTAAATGATTTTTTAGTTTATCTTATGATGCTTGCACTGGATTTAATAATGTTGTATTTTTTAAAGCAGCATATTGAATCAAAGAAAAAATTCAAAAAAAAAAATCAAGTTGATGATAGAGCAAAAGAATTACTTGAAAATATTGAATCTAGAATCTCGAGTACTGTGATTGTAAATTTAATTTTTATATTCTTATTGAAATCGTTTCATTTTTCGATTAATTTGTTTATTCTATTCAAAAAATTACTATCCAACAAGTCAGACAGATTAAACATTTGTTTTTATTATAGTCGTATTTGTTCAAATATTCTTGAATTTAGCGAATTGTTTTTTTTAATTCCGAATGCTTATACAATTTTGCTTTTTTGTAATCTTAACAAAGCTTTTAAATTATCATTTAAAAATATTTTCTTTAGAAAAAAAAATTCAAATGCAACTTTAAATAAAAACATTGAACATTAACAATATTACAATCCAAAAATTTAAATTTAAAAAAAACAAAGTGAAAGTTTCCCAAAATTTTTTAACAAAATATCATTAAAATAAAATTTTCATTTTATTTTTTTTTATTTTCTCATTTTATTTTCATTTAGGTTCCAACATAGTGGCAATTTTTTTTTCAAAAGAACCACAAGCATATGGTACTCGCTGCCAAATCAATTAGTTGAAGCCTCTAATGTTAACAGCTTTAAAGCAGGCATTGATTGATGAGCAGCATTCAATCACATCAGCTATCTTAGTGTGCATTTTCAGCACACTCGCTGGCAAGAGAGCTACAGTCATAACTAGTAATACCACTAATACTATTACTAAATAAAAAATCAAAATTTTTTAATACATTTGACTTACAAAGCGTAAAAAACCTAAATTAAATGTATGCATTTAATTCACCTAAAATACTATTTTAAGATATGATAAACGAAAAAAAAAAAAATTGAAATTATTAAAAAATTTATGAAAGTTAATAAAAAAATCCCTATTGTAATAAATTCAATTCATTGACAATTTTTTGGGCCTTTTGGAGAGAAACTTTGGTAAAACTTCGTAAATTATCAAAAAACCTTGTGGCAAATTAATAGTGTATATGATTTTAGAGATTTGTTGGAATATTTTATTTACTAAAAAAAATTGTATTAAGTTATAAACCTGAAAAATTTTTGTTGATAAAAAAACTTCGTAAAAAAATCTTTTTTAGTCTGTATTTTTTTTCAATTTTCTTAATTAACACAGCACCTCACCTGCTTTATTGGTTTATCGGGTTTTAGTAGAGTTATTTATGTTTTTTTTTAAACTTTTTTATTTAATAGCTAGGATAAAGGTATTTTTCTTTCCTTTGAGTTTTTTTTTTCTATCGTAAAATTCAGATATAAATTTTGCCAATTTTGTTCCAATAATGGGCTTTTAGACTAAGAAATTACAAACGTTAGTAGGCCTTGAATTGAATTGAATTGAATTCTTCTAATAGTTGATGAATTTTTTCATATTAGCGGGTAGTTTTCATTTCTGAATTAATGTAAATATTTGTATTAAGCCCAGTTTCTAAAGCTGACAAATAGTGTTCATTGCCCGAAATACTAAATTTTCTTGCTGAAAAAAAATGTATTGGTATTTTTTCAATGCAAGTTTTTCTTTTTTAAAATTTTGCCCTCAGAAATCGATTTCTTTATTGATCAAATATAAATATTCATCTTTAAACTTAAATAAAAGAGATTAACATAGAAATCGAAGAAAAGTTCTTTTTTTTAGTGCAAAATAAACATAATCAGACCATATGAAAATGTCAATTCCCATCTAAGGATGTAACGGGTGGTGATTATTTTCGTTTGAATAGAGGATGAAGAGTGTTCGTCATCGTTGCATCAACTGCAAATTCTGATGAAAATAGTTTTTTTTCTAGACAAATTGTTTTACTCAAAATATATTCAAAAATTGACCATGTGAATTTTCATACAAAAATTCCAATACAAAATTTAATTCTTAATAAATGAATGAATGGAGGTACTTTAAAGGTGAAACAGAAAATTTTCCATTTAATAAAAAATACAAAGAATTATTTTATTTTTTTAATTGAATATAGTGAAATTTAGTGAATGCTTCTTGTTTTTTAAGCCTCATTTGATAAAGCATAATCACCAAGATAACAAACATCTTGTTCTAGGATTTTCTGTGATTCTCCTTTTCTGTTTCCTCTTTTAGAATATTTTCCAGCTCATTTTAAAATTTTTTTATCCCTAGAAAGTCCCATTTTTTTAAACCGTTAAAGCCCGGTCGGGTCAATTAGACCTGGCAATCATTTTTTTGATTTTTTGGCCAAAAATAAGAACATGAATAAAGATGAATATTTATATTTGATCAATAAAGAAATCGATTTCTGAGGGCAAAATTTTAAAAAAGAAAAAAATGCCAATACATTTTTTTACTGACTTTTTTTTAATCTTTTAAGCCAAATCTTTAAATTTAAAGAATGATCTGAACTCATTTAAAAGTAAAATAAAGAATTTTCAATATTTTTTTCACATTTCTAAATAATTCAGAAATTTTCTATTCTATTAAAAAAAGAAATAGGATTGCTTAAAATTATTTTTTATTTGAAACTGAAAAAAATATTTGAAACATCGCACTTTTTCAATGTTATTTCAACATTGGATACATTTTATAATTCAAACACAAAAAATTAAACCATTTCTTTTCTAATTTTGAATTTTTTCCCACAATTTTTTTTAAATGTAATTGATTAACCGCCTAAAAAAAGCTTAAATTTTTCAAATTCAAGACAATTTGTAAAGTTTATATTTGTTTTAAATTTAATAAAAAATGGAGGAAGAGTGCAAACCTCATATACAAATCCTTTAACATAGCGATTCGCTAATTTTTTTTTCCTATCTTTTTAACATGGAAAAAAAAAAGAAATTTTATTTATAGTATGTTAATAAAAATAATTGTTAAATCAATCCTTATTTTTTATTGAATTAATATTTTAATTTCATCAAATTTAATGATACATTTAAAAGATGTTAAAAATTTTGTCAAAAGATATTTTAAAGTCTTTGTTTAAATTTCTAAATAGAATAATGGAATAAGCATTTGATAAGATATAAAATTGTTCACTAAATTCTAGATAATTTGTGCACACTCTACTGTAATAGAAGCAAATATTTGAATCATTTAAATTTGAAAATAATTTTTTCATAAACACAAAAAACGAGACTCCGAAGTGAGCAAATTTTAAAATAAAAACAATCATTAGATTCAAAAAAATGGTAGCATATACTTTTATTTTAACGCCTTTAAGTTTACTATTTTCATTCATTTTTAGTTTTAATGCCAAATTGTCTTTATCTTTGATTGTATTACGAAAAAAATAAAGAATTGAAATGTCTAGTACAAATAGTAAAAAATAAACTAAAAGATCATTTAGAATAAAGTTGCAGACGAAAAAAACATAAAAAATAATGGCATTCTTTCCATGAAAATAAACACCATCCAAAGAATGCTGTCCTACACCACGAAAACTGTCGAGTAAAAAAGTGTTTTTGTTCGGAAATTCCTCATAGTCAGTTTCGTCCATTACAAAAAACTGCTCATTCACGCGAACAACAAACAGTTTATCCATAGAAATAATAATACTAGTCACTAAAAAACATATTACAAATATCTTTGACCATTTCTCTTCTTGAAATTTGCTTATTCTTTTAACCCATGGTTTGTCTTTGATCAAAAGACTAAGTCTTAGCCATGATATACCAATGATTGATGCATTCGACCATATCTTTAAAACACTCAATAAAAACTCAACAAAAATAATGTCGAATAGCTGAACAAATCTTTCTCGCAGAATTGCTGAACAAAATATTCCATTCACATAAACACATTTGTTGACCAAATGAATGCAATATATCACAGAGTAGACCAAATTTATTACGCTATTGACAATCATTAGTTTATTTGAAGCAGAAAACTTATCTTTTGGAATATTTGATAGAATTTTTAGGTTCATCAAATTGGTTATGATTGCGGCCATGGAAAATATTGGTGTCATAAAGATTGTTAGAAAATTTAAGATTTCTGAATCAAATATCAAATCTTCGGCAGAGTATTTTGAAGTTTTGGAAAAAAATGAAGAATCACATTTATTTAATTTGCTCTCGATTTTGCATTCTTCAACATTTGGTATTTCGTTACACTTTTGGAAAAAAATAAACAAATCTGCTGATCTAGTTAAATTCAGTAAAAGCAATAAAGTGCAAGAACAAGGAAGATAATTACTTGAATATTCTACATTTATCTTTTTAAAGAAATAAAGACTTTTAAAGTAGCATATATCTTCTTCTGGGAATTCGTAATCTACTCTGTAAATTTTTAGCAAATATAATTTAGCTTCAGCATCTGAATCTAATTTACTGAACATTTTTCGATTAAAATAAATAAAATAAATTAAATTGTTTAATTCAATATCGATTGATTCAAGCTTTTTCAATTTTTCGATTGAAATTATTCTAATTTCACCTTTCAAATCTAAATAATGAACATTCTCAAATACATTTGAATCAAAAATGCTTTCAAATAAATCTATTTTGTAGGCTTTAATTTCTAAATTTTTAATAGATGAGTTGATTTTTTCATTTATGGTTGAAAACCCAAGTATATTTCTTTTTAAAAAAGTTTTTGTTAGACCATAGATCTGAAGCAAATCAATGTCTGAGTTTGAAAAAATGAGTGGACATGTTTGTTCAAAATAGCGAACACTGAATCCCAATCCAACTTTTACTCCTTTAAAAAAAATAGGAAAATTTTCCTTCCCATTTATAAAACAATTTTCTGTACCATTTGATAAAATTTTAAACTGCGAATAAAAAAAATAGATAAGGCTAATAAATATTTTTTTACTTAGATGAAAAAAAAAACGAGTATTTAAATCAAATGAATTAATTTTTATAAAGTTTAAACTGATTCCTCTATCTGAATTAATTAAAGGCTCTTGAAAATTGAATGAACCATCTAATGTAATCATTTTTATCGGTAAAATGTTAAGATTATAACTATAGAAATTAATGTCAAAACAATTGAAATTTATACCAATTTTAGACTGATAGTTTATATTAACATCCAATAAATAATTTAGATTAAGTAATGGTGTTCGCTTTATAATTTTGTAATTTCTGCAAGTTTTGTTATCTTCACATACTGCAGTAAAAACGGCATTGAATAAAATAATTGAAATTAAATTCTTCATTTGTAAAAATTTTTCTTAAAAAAATAAATCTAAATAAAAGAATTTTTAAAATTATTTAAAAAGCAAATTTTTTCAGAATATTTTAACTAACAACAAAATTATACCTCGGGGATTTACTTTTTTTTGAAATTAATATTTTAAGATTCATTTAATTCAAATAATCGATTCCAATCAGACGTCACTAATTTTAGAATTTAGCCATCAAGACTTAGAATTACTAAGTATTATTGATTATTAAGATTGTTTATGTATAAGAAATAGGAAAAAAATATTAAATAATGATAGAATTTATTTGATTTTATTTTTATCATCAAATAAAAAATTATAAACAAATTTTAAAATATATATCCCTTTTTTCTTGCTCCTATTTCCAATGATCGCCTGTATTCTACTAAAAAATTAAACTAATATCTGCAAGAATATAAAAATAATCTTTATCCAATTTTCTTATTAGTTTTTTTCTAATTTTCGAATTAATTCTAAAAACTTAACTTATTTTGAATTTAATTCAAATTGTTGCTAGAAAAATAAGTGATCATTAGACATTATGTATGAAAATTAAGCTATATTTAAGTTTATTTCAAAAATAAAATATGGTAAAAATAACAAAGTGAATTTGAAGTTCGATGAAAAGAAACAGGCAAAAATTTACGGAGATGTGAATTAAAATATCTAGAAAAATTGAAATATCTTATACTAAAAAAATTCGATTTTACTGTCATCCAAATTATATGAAAATTGGAATTTTACTATCAAATTTAGTGCAAAAGACATCAATTTCTATATAAAAATAAAAAAAATAATTAAATTAAGCAAAAAGTGATCGCTTGAATTAATCTCTTAATTTCTCTACCAGAAAAACATTATTAAAATAAACAACTTTACTTACTAAATAATTTCCAATTTTTCTGAATGATTTTAAAATTTATATTTTTTGATTTTTTTATTGTCAAAATAGGCGTAAACTGATATTAGTAAAGGCAATTTATTTCCTAATAATTTTAATAGATTTTAATTCCCTTAAGGTTCTATTGTCTGGTAAGATATGAAACTGACATTAAAATTAAATCAAAATCCAAATTTATCTATTTCTAAAAGCTTTTCGATTCCTACTCTAATTGATTTGGGTATAAGAGCTGTGATTTAATCAATCGAAAAAATATAAATTGAATTTTCAAATCAAATATTTAAGATCAAAATCAATTTACATATTGAATTATTTTTAGTCATTTAAATAGCTTTAAAAAATAATAAATAAATATTATGTCTAATAATTACTGATAATCATTGAAAAGCAAAAAAAAATGATATTTAATCAAAATATTTAGATATTTAATATCAATATTTAAATGTTAAAAAATATAAGTTTTAATGGCCAATCGAAAATGTGAAATTTTAGTACAAAAATTACAGTACAAAAAGTAAAAACCGTTTTGTGAATTTCAAATACGAATTCTTAATTTTTTATATATTAAAATTAAAGTTAATAAGAAATGTTAGAAAAAATGCTGCAACATAGTGCAACATATTTTGTTGCACCTTTTTTACTTAAAATATTTTTTTTATGCAAAAAATCACAAAAAATAAAGAATCAATAGGATTTAAATAGATTATTGATTTGATTTACTAAAAAAAAAGAAAATAAAAATTCCATTTTATGTAAAAAAGGTGCAACAAAATATGTTGTAGTATTATTTCTAGTACTAATAGTACTAGTAGTAGTATTGTTTCAGTATTTTTTCTAGTATTTTTCATTAAATTTAATTTTAATAAATCAAAAAATGAAGAATTTTTGTTAAATTTGTATTAGAAATTCACAAAACCAGTAAAAACTTTGTAATTTATTTTCTAATTGTTCAAAAATGGTTCTGCAAAAAGTACAATATTGTACAAATTTGTACTAAAGAATTTCAAGCTCTGCAAAAACTCTGCAATTTTCTGTAAAATGCACACTATCAAAAAATCCTTGATTAAAGTATGCAATAAATTGCAGAATTTTTGCAGAGCTTGGAATTCTTTAGTACAAATTTGTACAATATTGTACTTTTTGCAGAACCATTTTTGCACAATTAGAAAAAAATTTTAAAGTTTTTACTTTTTGTACTGTAATTTTTGTACTAAAATTTCACATTCCCAAATCCTCTCAGACTTTCCTAGAAAGGCCGTAACACTATTTTTAAAAAGGAACACTATGAATATTTAAATGAATTAATTAGAAATAACCGAGATGTCACTAGTTGCACATTAGTTTTGAAGTTGGCATAGATTCAATCATGTTTTTTCCTACTTCACTAGGAATTTTCAACCATTCATCAAAAAGAACGTTTTTTAAATGCTCTACTGACGTAATTTTTGTATTGACCATTTTGTGATCAATGTATGACCATAAATTCTCTATTGGATTAAGATAAGGTGATCTTGAGCACCAGGGAAGAACTGTTATTTATTTTTCTTGAAACCAATCTCGAACGGAATGAGCAGTATGTGCACTAGCGCCATCCTGCTGAAAAATCCACTCTTGACTCTGATCAAAAAATATCTCGGCTGATAGGAATAAGTTATTTTCCAGAGTGTCCATGTACACAAATTGATTAATTCTGCCTGTATAAATGGAGCAGCATCCAGTACCTTTATAACTCTAGTTCTGTCAGTTGCACTTATAGAAATTGTCCTTATAGTGCAGCTATTGACCATATTGTTTGGAGTATTAACGAATTAGACTTAAAAGTAATTAATTCCAAAATTATAGATCTAAACACAAACTCAAGTGATCACTTACCAGTTGGGATTAACATTGAAATAAATTTAGAAAGGCTTAATCAATCAGAGGAGCAGCCTTCCCTGCTTCATATATGATGATTAAATTGTCATCTAATTCTAAGTTAGATATTTGTTTTTACCCCGCTGAACTAAACATTAAACGGGCTTTCTGACTTCAGCAGCAGAACTACACATCAAACAAGAGAGTCATGCTTTTTCTTTGCCTGCAGTGTTTGAATAAAATTTATTTGTTTCTTTGAAATTCACATTATAATTGCCTGGGCTACATGATGAAGAAGAAAGACTCAATAAAAGAAGTGAAGACTCATCAAAATTAAAAATTTATTCTGATTCAAGTTTGTGATCACTAATAATTTAGTAGCATTTCAAATGTGTTCTTGTAGAAAATTTTGGAAGTCTTATTGTAAACAAAAGGTAAACTAACATTAAACTATAATTTTAAAAGTCATTTATCCTAATTTTTCGATTTAAAAAAGTGATCAGAAAGTTTTTCACGCATATTTGTCAATTTAATATATTGCATTAATATAAAGAAAACCTCTCATCATTTAATTATTCTAAACCTATTTATTTATTTTTCTAAAACTTTTTTTAAAAAGAAGAAAGATTTTCAAAAAATAGAATAAAATAAGTTTAAATATTAATCAAATAAAAACGAAACATATAATTAATTAAATGTTGACCTTTTTAAAAACTTAATTTACATATATTCTGTTTCCAAGCTTTTATTGAAAAATTTCATATATTGTCAAAGATTTTTTAGCTGGTTTTTAACCCAATCAATTTAAACAGTATGGTATTTTTAAATTATTAGAGGTCTTTTGAATACTTTTTGATTTATCAAAACGCTGAATTGCAGCTCTTCTGAAAGCAACGGTATATAAACCTCAATTTATAACTTTAATTCTAAATAATAATTTCATTTATTAAAAAAAATACATGATGAGTTATTAAAAAAATTGGTTCTTTTTAAAATTGTGTCAAAAATAGGAGCAAATTTTCAAATCTATGAAAAATTTACATTCAGATAGGCTTCGATTAATATTGTTTCATATTCTGATGAGATTTCAAAAGGCAGCTCTTGGTCGACATCAAAGACGCAGTCAAACACTTCCAAACTTTTAGCTAAAGAAACTTAAATCCTATTTATAAATCATTTGCGTTGAGAAATAAGAGATTAACACAACGAAAGAGAGTGTAAAATCGACGATGACTAAATTTAGGATCGAAGGCTTATGGTGGAGTAACAGCATCAGCAAACAATTGACATCATTCGCATCATCGGAGAAATGGTTCAGGCAAGAACCGTTGACGGGCAGCAAATTTCCGCACAACGAGCGGACAATGCAACTCGCAATGGGCTCTCCTTAAGCAGCAACAACATCGATGAAAACGGTATATGATCCAAAGACGGACCTATGGCAACACATTTAATTTCTTCAGAGGCTTTAATTACGGAATAATGCCGGACGATCTGGGAAAAACAATCTCTGCAAAAGGTATTAAGCATTTAAAGACTAAGGATAAGAACGATTTGGGTTAAACCAAAGCATTTTTTAATCAAATAAAATATGTTATTTTCATTTTTTGATTTAACTATGCAAATTAGCTTTTTTTATGAATAATTAAAATTTATATTTTAACTAATAAAGATTTTAATTAAGTCTTTGAAAAAATCCGATTCTCTAACCTTTAAAATAATTTAAAGTTAATTCAAATTATGACAAAAATGAATTAATTATTTCGAGGAACGAGCTAGCCGTGACGAGCTTTATAAGCAGATGTAGGCGTGTCTAAGAAAATCACTAAGTGCAGTGAAAAATAACTGGTAATGTCGAAAATTGAGATTAATACACACGTAAAAAATTATATTCCCATAGAAAATTTCATTTTTCTCGAAGAAATTATAATTAATAGAAGTTCTCTTATTAAGTTAACAATAATTCTTCTATTAATCCTTATTACGAAATTAAAAAAAAAAATAACGCCTCGTTACTCGCATATAAAGCTCGGCTCCTCTATTTTAGTAAATAAATTATAGTGTAATATGCGGTCAGATCAAACCAGCATATTTCACGGACGGTTTTTTTGATGTCATTTAACCAGTTAGCTTGCCTGTCAAAATTTTGGACAGCCAAGCTGACCAGCCAAAAAAAAACCATAAATTTTATTAAATTGACACTTTCTGAGTATAAATCTTTATATATATTTGTTTTGAAGTAAGTTTTTGGTATTTATATTTTACAAACTTAATTAGGTATAACAACTGAAAATAAAAATTGAAATATTGAATCTTCATGAAAAAAAAAATATATACCTCCAATTCCGGCGGGGTCATTTTGACACTTTTTGAATTTATCGCATAATTTTTTTTGCATCCCAGTCAAAACCATAATAATGTTTCATCGAGGAATAAGTGAAGTTCATCGAAAAATCATCAAACAACACACTGATTTTACGATGAGACTATTAAATTCCTAATCAGAATTCTTTTAACATAGAAACAAAAAAAATATTTATAAAAAAGAATGAGTTGCTATTTAAACCTTTCATGAACTTTGAATCTATGTTTGAGTGATATTTAAGGGAAAAGAAAGCAAATATGCAATAAAAAATCAGTCATTAATTTCTCTTGTCTAGGATTTTATTTTTTTTCCATTGAACATGCAAGTTATTAAAAACTTCTTCATTTATTGGCTATTTACTAAGTATACTCGATTTCTGTTAAAATTCGTCAAAATCAGAGTTATTTATAAGTCTTAAGACAAGTCAAAATCACTGACTAAAATTTTATTTTATTTTAAGTCAATCTTATTTATTAATTTTTTCTTTCCTGTAGATCAAGAATTCATGTGGCCGCGATCATGACAGCATGAAACGGTAAAAATTAAAATATCAGTATTGTCTAAAAAATGTCTTGATTTAACATGAAATAGGGATTTTTTAAAACGAATATTTGTCAATATTAGATTGCTTAGTATTTTTTTAACAATCTTTGTATTAATTTAATCTTTCTGGGATTTTTTAAACGTCAGAATAATCAGTTGATTTTTATCTGACACGTTTATTATTATCTAACGTGACGGCTTTATTTGTCATTATTTCTGATTATTATGGTATTGAAAGAGATATTCTTTGTGAAGAAGAAGAGGTTAAGGAAGAAAAAGAAGTGGTTGAGACAAACCAAAATATTATATATTCGATTGAAAGTATAATCAATAGGCTAAACCAGGGACAAAACAAATAAAATTGAAGTTGTTTGAAAAAAGTTAAAGAATGAAACTTTGACTCTGGACTTTGACTTTAAATTTTATTTTTTTGAAGTCATGTCTGGACATTACGAAAAAAAAATTTTTTTATTTAAAATTCGTTTTTTTTCGTAGAATTTTGGAAATTTTTTTTTTCACTAAGTTTTAATACAATTACGGGAAATAAACGATAAATACCGCTTTTAGATTCTATTTTATCATATCATATTTTAGGCTAAATATGGTAAAATCAAAGGATTGTCAAAACTCGGTTTTGTGATATTCAGTACAAAATGATAAAAAGAACAGAAAATAATGTAAAAAAATTGAATAACTTTTATTCTAAATTTTTAAACTTAATTCTGTAAAAGCAACTTAGTGCAACATCAATGTTGCATCAAATACCAAGGTCTGCTAAATTTGCAGAGTTTAGCAGAAATCAAATTTCAATATAAACGAGCGTAGGACATTTTGCAGAGATTTTGCACATCATTAGCAGACTTTTACAGTTGATGCAACTTTAAATATTGCACCATTCTGCATTCACACAATCAATTAATTTTTTTGCAATTTGTTCTGTTCTTTTGTTCTGAACTTCACAAAACCTAAAAAGTCAATGTCATGTAGTCAAAGTCAAGTCAAGACTTTAATTTTTTTTCTTTTCCGTTTTCGTTTTCATTAGTTAAAATTAAAATTTTTAATTAAAAAATTTTATCTTAAATAAAGTTTAGTTCTCGAATTTTATTTTTTCAAATTACATTTTATCATTATTAATTCTTCCAAGTAATTTGCAACATTTCTTAAGCTTAAATATATATAAATATTCATTTTCTTAATTTTTTTAATTAAGTTAAAGAAGATTTAAAAATTAGAATATAATTTAGTTGACTTGAGTGGACTCAAGTCAAATTAGACTTTTGACCAAATTTGGAGCAAGATACGAATTCTCTTCATCTTAATGATTCTTAAAATTAATTACATATTCATTACCATTTTAGTTGCCGAAAGGATGGCATTTAGAAAAACAATTTTTGTCCTCACAACGTCAGATAGCAATTAAAAGATAACTGTGGATGAAGTTTTTTTATTTTGTCACTTTTCTTTTATTTAAAGTTATTTGATCAAAATTAGCGATCAAATTATAAATTTCATTTTCCATTATTTCTTTCTTAATTCGATTTTGCTCTGTAAAATATATATAATAATAATAATAATAAATTGAGTCATAGCAGGGAAGCACCCTGCGAGCAATCCAAAACAACTTGAATCGCTATGATAACTGGTTGTGCGTTTGGCGAGAAGGAATTTGGGACGATGAGTGTTCGAGCTAAGACCCCCCCAGTCCTATCGTAAGCGCTTCTGGGGAGTGCCCAAGCCTTCAACTCACCGTCTCACTAACTTGGCCATGGTTGGTCGTTGAGGTTTAGGTGGTGATGGTGTTCGTGCGGGCAAGATGTATGTCGAGACGGGCCTTGAAGCTGTTAAGGGTTGGGGCGTTGACTGTCGAGGACGCGAGATTGTTCCAGGTAGATGCAACTCTGTTATTTAGGAAGTTTGTTCGCGCCGGGCAGTTGGATAGTAGAACAAAAAGGCGTTTTTTGTGACCCCTGATTGCGTTGGCTGGGCCGTGGCAGGCGATGGACGACATAAGTTTGGTTGAGGCTAGCCAGTTGACGTCAAGTAGTCCATTAGCGATCTTGTAGTGGATGATGATGGTCACCCGTTGATCTGCGTGATTCGAGGGTGGTTAGGTTCAGGATGGCGAGCCTGTCTTGGTAGCTGCGGTCTCTGATGCGACCTACTAGTTTAGTTGCTCTCTTTTGGATGTTTTCGATGATCTTTACATCTGCTCGTCTATGGGGATTCGATACTGAGGTGGAATATTCGAGGTGAGGTCGGATAAAAGCAGTGTACAGGGAATTGAAAGATTGAGGATTCCAGGCATGGAAGACCTGGCGGAGTTGTCCAAGAATGGAGTTGGCTTTGGCCGCCGAGTGTTGGCAGTGGGTTCTCCATTTCAGGTCACTAGAGAAATATAAGCCGAGGTCCTTTTCCGTTTTGATTTCTTCTAGTGTCAGTCTGGAACCGGTTTCAGCTGATATCATGGTGAGCTTGGAAGAAGAGCAGAAGTGATTAGTTTTATTTTTGAAAACCATGAATTTACATTTCTCGACGTTGAAACTCATGTGCCAGGTGTTAGCCCAGGTCGCGAGCAGGTCTATATCGGACTGTAGTTGGGCAGTTTCGAGGCCGTTCTTGATGATGGCAATGATCTTGGTGTCATCGGCAAAGAGCTTGCAGTGGTGGTGTACTCCGTTTGGCATGTCGTTGATGAACAGGGTGAATAGTAGAGGACCAAGAACGGATCCCTGAGGTACACCACTCGTGACCTGGCACCAATCTGAAGAGCTGGAGCCGAATACTACTCGTTGTTTTCGGTCGGTAAGGAAATCGGAGAGCCAGTCGAGGAGGCCGTCGAAACCGTATGACTTTAGCTTGGACAGTAGTGCTGAGTGGGACACTTTATCGAAGGATTTGGCAAAATCGAGGAAGACTATGATCGAGGTGAATCCACGACTGGAAGCTTCGGTTATGATATCGGGGGTTTCCAACAGGTTCGACTCACATGACTTTTTGTATACGAAGCCATGTTGTTGAGGAGTGATGAGCTGGTTAATGATGAGGTGATCCATCATGATGTCTCTGATGATGCATTCCATTATCTTGCATGGCACCGCAGTGAGGGATATAGGTCTGTAGTTGACTGGGTCTGGTACCTTTCTTGAAGATAAGAGTAACATTCGCTTCCTTTCAGTAGGTGG
>QEOQ01000566.1:11519-22644 GCA_010279815.1 Brachionus plicatilis | reverse complement strand
TGGAGCCGATTACTACTCGTTGTTTTCGGTCGGTAAGGAAATCGGAGAGCCAGTCGAGGAGGAGGCCGTCGAAACCGTATGACTTTAGCTTGGACAGTATTGCTGAGTGGGACACTTTATCGAAAGCTTTCGCAAAATTGAGGAAGACTATGATCGAGGTGAATCCACGACTGAAAGCTTCGGTTATGAAATCGGGGGTTTCCAACAGGTTCGACTCACATGACTTTTTGTATACGAAGCCATGTTGTCAAGGAGTGATGAGCTGGTTAATGATGAGGTGATCCATCATGATGTCTCTGATGATGCGTTCCATTATCTTGCATGGCATCGCAGTGAGGGATATTGGTCTGTAGTTGACTGGGTCGGTTCTGGTACCTTTCTTGAAGATCTGGGTAACATTCGCTTCCTTTCAGTAGGTGGGGAGCTTCCCGGATTTTAAAGGATTGGCAGAAGATTAAGGAGAAAGCTTCGGCAAGGGCGTCGGCGCATTCACGTAAAATGTAGGGATAAAGTTTGTCAGAACCTTGAGACTTGTATTTATTGAGTTTGTTAAGAAAAAGTCTAACTTTGTTCGATGAGAAAGACTCCATGTCAACTTGGTAGGTGGCTAGGGATCTAGGAGACATGGGAGGAACAGGGAGGTGGGTGACTGGGTTAAAGGCTGAGAAGAACTGGTCATTAAGCATATTCACAATATTTGGCATGTCAGTAATGGTGTTGCCTTGGGGGGTCGATGAGCGAACGTATCTGGGAGGGTAGCTTTCTTTGGCTCTTCAATTACGAGTAAATCAACTTGGGGTTGTGTTTGATTTCATTGTATTTCATTTATTTTGCTCTTTATTTCTTTCGCTTTATATTGCTTTATTTATTTTTTGTATATTTTAATTAGTTCATTTTAATTTTTCTATATTAGATTTTTTTTTGTGTGCACAATTAATATAGAACGAATCTGGCCCAATTGAAAATTATTTCGAAAATTTTCGAAAAATTTTTTTTTAATCTGAGGACTTATTTTATTAAAATTGTTTTCAAAATTTTAGAACTCAATTAGAATTTGAATTGCCAAAATTTGACGTCTGATTCTTCGAGTGAATCAGATGACGAATCATCACACTGTAGAGATGAAAAGTAAAATAAAATTTCTAAATTAGGCGATAATAAAGAAGATTTTATTTGTGTTTAATTTTCCTATGGCGTTTTGTTAATTTAATTTTTTTTTTATATACTTTTATAAATTTTATTACAATTGATTAAATAAATAAATCCTTTATTTTTTAAACTCCTTTATTTAAAAACTTTCATTTTCTGGTCCAAAATTTATTTTATACCTTAGATATAATTTTGAATCAAATAATCGCGTAAATTTTTGAAAGTTTTTCATATAAAAGAAAATTCGAAAATTTTTCGGATCAAATTTCGGAATATTTTCGAAATAAGCTTTCGAAAAAATTTCGAAATGAGTTTCAGAAAATTTTTCGAATTTTCTTTTATATGAAAAGCTTCAAAAAATTCAGATTATTTTAAAAACACCGGGTTTTGTAACCATTATGTATGGAAATGCAAAAAGACTTTTTGATTGTTGAATTTTACCTTTTTGACGGTTTATGGATATTATGTATGGTATAATTCGATTTGGAACTTCTGTTTTATTACGAATTTCATGGTTAGAGATTATGCAGTGTTCTTTTAGATCATTCATAGTAACTGCGGAGATATTTTTGTTCGAATATAAAAGGTAAAGTGCGCACAACGAAAAATCTTTGAATTCGTTGAATTCGATGCTATCATTTAGGCTAAAATCCCGAACATCCCTAATGTCAGGGATGATTTCTGGGATGGAAACTGAAAATTCTAGTTTTTGTTAATTTTAATTTATTTCTGAATTTGAATCATTCGTATGCTTTAGTTTCGAATCGAATTTTTATAATTTATTTTGAAGGTATTAGCTACAAACCAATCAATACCTAATAAAATATAAGATCTGGGGAGAAAAGTAAGCTGAATATCCGAGATTCTTCCTTTAATAAAACTAGAGTTTTTTTTGTTAAAATTGTCTCATAAACTTCCTTATCATTCATTATAGAACATCTTTTAATGATGCTTTTTTGAATATTGTTGCCATTAGCAAAAGGACTGACAAACAATGCTATTAGACAGCTTAAAAACAAATTTTTTAGACGTCAAATAGGTAAGATTTTACCAGATCCTAACTGGTTTACTATCTCTATTATTTTTTTTAAACTTAAATTTTTTTTTACTTAAAATAGAAGTTGAAGACAAGTTTAAGCAAACGAATTCAGTCAGCTTTATAATAGAATGTTGGACTGATATTGGAGTGAAAACTTTTTTGGCTGTTGCTGTTTCAATGACTAACAAAAACTTCAAAAAATAGCTAATAGTAATCGGTATGGTAGAATTGAAGTTCTAACGCGAACTTCACAACCCCTTTTTTCTTGGTTTTAATACAAAAAAATCATTCATTATTGATAAGATAACTTAAAAATGAAGCAAATATGAAAATGTTAAGCTTTTCATGATTGGATCATTTCTAAATGTTTCGAAGAGAATACAATGGAAACTCTGGTTTTAATCCAAAAAAATTTTTCATCTATGAAACATTCAGGAAATCTTCGTTTTTAGCTTGTCTGGGTATCAAAATTATTTTTGAAAAATTGAGTATTTCTGAAACAAAAATACGTCCTTTAAATTTTAATAATTAATTTGATAAATTTTCCATTTAAAACTTAATGAAAATTATTAATTAAATAGAGAAGAAAAAATTAACTTTGATTGAAAAAAAAATCAAGTTGATGATAGAGCAAGAGAATTAATTGATATTTTTGATTCAAGAATCTCGAGTACTGTGATTGTAAATTTAATTTAGAAATTTTTTTTTGAAATCATTTCACTTTTCGATTTATTTGATTATCATTTCAAAAAATTACTATCCAAAAATCCAGACAGATTGAGCATTAGTTTTTATTTAAGTTTTATTTGTTAAAGTATTCTTGAATTTAGTGAATTTTTTTTATTCCAAAAGCTTTTACAATTTTACTTTTTAATCTTAATAAATCTAAAAAATATTTAAAAAAAAAAAAATTCAAATGCATCTTTAAAGTTTTCAAAAAATCTCTTTTATAACACATGTTCAGAAATCAATTCACTAAAATTAAAAAAGGATAACTGGAAAAGCATTTTTGATTATTTATAAATTTTATCAGAATTTTTTTCCTTGTTCAAAAGTATCTCTAAGACACTTTTTGGGCCCTTAAACAATTTACAGAAATTTTTGTAAAATTCATCAAAAAGCCTTGTGGCATTTTAATACTTAATGTAATTTTAATGATCTGTTAGAATATTCTATTTACTAAAGAAGAATTTTATTCAGTGATAAACCTGAAAAAATAATTTGGTAAAAAAACTTCGAAAAAAATCTTTTTTAGTTTGTATTTTACTTCAATTTTCTTGATTAAATAAAAATAATTATAAAATCAATTGATATTTTGAATTAATGCTTTAATTTCATCAAATTTATTGACTTTTTTGAAAGATGTTGAAGATTTTGTCAAAAGATATCTTAAAGTCTTTGTTTAAATTTCTAAATAAAATAATGGAATAAGTATTTGATAAGATATAAAATTGTTCACTAAATTCTAAATAATTTGAGCAAACTCTACTGTAATAGAAGCAAACATTTGAATCACTTACATTTGAAAGTAATTTTTTTATAAACACAAAAAACGAGACTCCGAAGTGAGCAAATTTTAAAATAAAAGTAATCATTAGATTCAAAAAAATGGTAGCATATACTTTTATTTTAACGCCTTTAAGTTTACTATTTTCATTCATTTTTAGTTTTAATGCCAAATTGTCTTTATCTTTGATTGTATTGCGAAAAAAATAAAGAATTGAAATGTCTAGCACGAATAGTAAAAAATAAACTAAAAGATCATTTAGAATAAAGTTGCAGACGAAAAAAACATAAAAAATCATGGCATTCTTTCCAAAAAAATGCACACCATCCACAGAATGGTGTCCCAAATCACGAAATCTATTAAGCAAAAAGGTATTTTTGTTCGGAAATTCCTCATAGTCCGTTTCGTCCATCACAAAAAATTGCTCATTCACGCGAACAACAAACAGTTTATCCATAGAAATAATAAAACTAGACACTAAAAAACATATTACAAATATTTTTGACCATTTCTCTTCTTGAAATTTGCTTATTCTTTTAACCCATGGTTTGTCTTTGATCAAAAGACTAAGTCTTAGCCATGATATACCAATGATTGATGCATTCGACCATATCTTTAAAACACTCAATAGAAACTCAACAAAAATAATGTCGAATAGCTGAACAAATCTTTCTCGCAGAATTGCTGAACAAAATATTCCATTCACATAAACACATTTGTTGACCAAATGAATGCAATATATCACAGAGTAGACCAAATTTATTACGCTATTGACAATCATTAGTTTATTTGAAGCAGAAAACTTATCTTTTGGAATATTTGATAGAATTTTTAGGTTCATTAAATTGGTTATGATTGCGGTCATGGAAAATATTGGTGTCATAAAGATTGTTAGAAAATTTAAGATTTCTGAATCAAAAATCAAATCTTCGGCAGAGTATTTTGAAGTTTTAGAAAAAAGTGAAGAATCACATTTATTTAATTTGCTCTCGATTTTGCATTTTTCAACATTTGTTATTTTGTTACACTTTTGGAAAAAAATAGGCATATCTGCTGTTTTAGTTAAATTCAGTACAAGCATTAAAGTGCAAGAACAAGGAAGATAATTACTATAGTATTCTACATTTATCTTTTTAAAGAAATAAAGACTTTTAAAGTAGCATATATCTTCTTCTGGGAATTCGTAATTTCTTCTGTAAATTGTTAGCAAACATAATTTAGCTTCAGCGTCGGAATCTAATTTGCTGAACATTTTTCGATTAAAATAAAAAAAATCAATTAAATTGTTTAATTTAATATCTATTGATTCAAGCTTTTTCAATTTATTGATTGAAATTATTCTAATTTCACCTTTTAAATCTGAATAATGAACATTCTCAAATACATTTGAATCAAAAATGCTTTCAAACAAATCTATTTTGTAGGCTTTAATTTCTAAATTTTTAATAGATGAATTGATTTTTTCATTTATGGTTGAAAACCCAAGTATATTTCTTTTTAAAAAAGTTTTTGTTAGACCATAGATCTGAAGCAAATCAATGTCTGAGTTTGAAAAAATGAGTGGACATGTTTGTTCAAAATAGCGAACGCTGAATCCAAATCCAACATTTGATACTTTAAAAAAAATAGGTAAGTTTTCTGTATCATCAATAAAACAATTTTCTTTACCATTTGATAAAATTTTAAACTGTGAATAAAAAAAATAAATAAAATAAATAAAAATTTTTTTACTTAGATGAAAAAAAAAACGAGTATTTAAATCAAATGAATTAATTTTTATAAAGTTTAAACAAATTCCTCTATCAGAATTAATTATGGGCATTTGAAAATTGAATGAACAATCTAATGTAATCATTTTTATCGGTAAAATGTTAAGATTATAACTATAGAAATTAATGTCAAAACAATTGAAATTTATACCAATTTTAAACTGATAGTTTATATTAACATCTAATAAATATCCTAGATTAAACAATGGTGTTTGTTTTATAATTTTATAAGTTTTACAAATTCTGTTTAATTCACTATTTCCAGGAAATATTCTGGCAATTAAAATGAATAAAATTAAATTTATCATTGCTCTTCAATTATAAAAAATAAATTTAAATTACATTCCGTTAAAAAATTCAAAATATTAAATGCATAGAAACATAAAAAAAATTTTGAATATATATTTCCAAACATTAGAAATGAAAAGACCAAATTTTATTTGAAACTAATTCATAATGCATTAGTCTCAAAATTCTTCCATCAATATTGGGGCTTAAAAGCATTTTAAATATTATACTCAATTATTAATCAATTTACTGTCTATGCTTTTTAATTCACGGCAATCGTTCAAATCTGAAAGACCTAAGATTTCATCTTAGAAAGATGATCGCCAATCAGTCCATTTGGTAAAAAAATAGAACTTCATCATAAAACATCCTAGCACATAATTGCAAATTTTCAAATTACCAAAAAGCATTTGAATCTCTGGAAAGACTAAGATTAGTTGAAAGAAAACTCGAATGGAAATATGCATTTCGTAAACCATTGCTAATTAAATCACAATAAAAAACTAGAAAAAGTTTTTGACTGGATGATCAATAATGGAACAAACCTAAATGAAGATATACAGTGATAAAAGAACATTAAGGGATACAACAAAAAAAAATGAATTCAGATAGGTTGGACGCTACCAGAGAACCTTATTAAAGAATGCATTATTTAACCAATAAAGCAAGGAAGTGGTTCTATTGGAATTTGGTGCTGTATATGCTATTATGATTTAGGAATTTTTTAATATACTTGGCGCAAGGTTTATTTCTCAGAGATATGTTGATATCTTAGGAAATAACTTACGTCCATCAATATATATGCTAAGAGAAGATAAGTCTTTCAGATTCCAACGAGAAAATGGCCCTTGCTATCGAGCCAGATAAGTTAAAGAATGATTCGAAGAGCAAAAAAATTGAAGTCTTATCTTGGCCTGCAAACAGTCCAGATCATAATTGAATTTAAAATTTATGGACTTGGCTCGATAAGGCGATTGCCAAACAAGTGCCAAGTCCATTGGAACGTTTGATAAGCTGAAAGAAATTGCCTCAAGTATTTTTAATATTTTATTGAGCCATTTTTCAAAATTTTTTCATATTTTAAAAACTTGAATGATTAACAAATGAATGGATTTTTATTTTAATTTAGATCAAAGTGAATAAAGAATTTAGCCGAAAAAAAATTTTCTCAAAATTTTAATCCCATTTTTTGAAAGTTTAAAACAAAATAGAGGCTAAAAAAATCAAGCGTTTCTTAACTTTTCGCACTGCTTTTTTTAAGGATATTTTTATTTAAAAATTAATTTAAAAGGCTCGGGCTAACATTCGAAATGAGCGCATTCTGTCCATTCAAAGTGAAGCTTCTTCTGCCCAGTAAAAATAAAAAAATAATCAAACATAGTTTAAGTTACATCATAAAAAATATTATTTATCCAGTTTGTTAAAGAACAAATTTTTTAAAATGTAAAAAATACATAAAGCTTTTTCATATTTTGGTTTTTTTACCTAAACCCTAAATGCAGTTCTCAGTCACCAAAACGAACAAGACCGAGTAATCGAAGGTCTAATTATTGAGAACAAAAAACTAAAAGAACTTATCCAAATGCTAAACCAAAAGGTTGAGCATGTGGAAAAAAACGAAAGACCCATGATGAGTTGGTCTAGTCTCTTCAAGAAAGGACAAGACACAAGTGAAACACCTGAACCGCAAGAGAAAACTTTACAAAAAATAGAAGCAGTTGAAGCTATGGCCGCCGTAACGAATGAAATGAACGAACGAGAACGACGAAAAAGAAATTTAGTAATAATTGGAATTGAAGAATCAAAAGAACAGGACGAAAAAAAGAAGAAAATAGATGATGATGATAAAGTTAAGGAGATCTTAGATACAATGAAAATTAACAGAAATAAAGTAAAGAGTATTGTCAGAATCAAATCAAAAACGAACAGTAATAAACCAGGCCCGATTTTGATCAAAATGGACTCAGAAGAGACAAAACTTAACGTTTTAAGACAAACAAAAGAACTCAGAAACAATCTTAAATACCGCTACACATTTGTAAACCCAGACCTTACACCAGCAGAACGACTTGAACAAAAAATCCTAAGAGATGAGAGAAAACAAAAAAACGAACAAGAAGGAACTGATAGTGAGTTTCGGTGGGCGATTCGAAACAACTCAGTTCGCAGAATTAAGAAAATTGACTCTCAACCCAAAAAACAATAGCAAATAGAACAATTAACCTTAGAACCACAAATTCCATTGACAAATTACGAAATAATACCTCCAATGAATTGTCTGACTACACCGAGTGAACCTACACAAAAACAAATAATCCATAAAGAACCACAATACGAGAAAATTAGCATCTGTACGCTCAACTGTAAAAACCTGCTCGGAAACTTAAATTATGTAAACGAACTTACTGAGGAATCTGACATCATATTCCTCCAGGAAACTTGGCTAAAAACAGCAAAACAAGCTAAGCAAGTGCTAAATAAGAATTTTAAATTTGTACATAAGACCTCAATGCCCCTTGAATATTCAGTAGGAAGACCTCACGGCGGTACAGGCTGGCTAATAAAAAAAGATCTTTTTAAAAAAACATTAGTAGAGTTTATATCAGACCGAATATCGCTATGCCAAATAAATGACACTTACCTTATAGGGGTATATATGAATTTTGAAGGACCAGCGGACTCGGTTGTTAAATTCGAAGCTCTAATAAGCCAAATTTTAAACATAACTGACAAAATATACTCGAAAAATAGCACTGCTGAAATTTGTATATTGGGTGATTTCAACACTGATTTAAACCGTAAATCTAACTTTACTGAAATTTTTAATCTAATGATAGAATGTGAAAACTTAATCGTCATTAGCCATTTATTTTGTCAAAAAACAGATTACACCTTCAAACAAAAAAAAAACAACAAAACTTTTATGTCAAATAATAAAAATGAAAGTACCATACCAAGAGATCCAAGAAGTAGAATTGACCACGTACTAAAAAACGAAAACATGGTTTATAAAATTGAGCAAATAAATATTCTCAATGGACCTGAACACCAACCTTAAAATCGACCTTAAAAATTTAAAATTCGACAGTGACAAAAGTAATCTTTATAAGCATAAAAAAACACAACCAACTAAGAAAACAAATTGGCATGACACGGATTACCAAATGGCATATTCTAACCTGCTAAAATCAAAACTTGACAACAAACACATACTTACGACCTTAAATGGGAATTTAAAAAATAATTCTAAAATCACCCTGACAAAAACACTTAATGAAATAGCTAGCTCAATGCGAGACGCAATCGTGGAACTAACATCCTCCAAGAACAAAATAAAACAAAACAACAAACACGTTAAATCAAAGAAATGGTGGGACGACAAGATGAAAAACCTTAAACACAAACTGAATGATACTTACCTCAAATGGAGAGATAGTGATTTTAAATCTGAAGAATTAGAGAATCAACTTAGAATCAATAAAAACAAATTCAGATCGAAACAGAGAGAAAAAGTAAAAACCATTGAAGATATCGCTACCAAAAACATTGAAACACTGTTTCATACAAACAAAAACAAATTTTGGAAAGAGATGAAAAGAATTAGAAAACATGATGAGAGTGTTAATGTAGAAATAGACGTATTGAAACAGAATTTCGAGAATCTTTTTAATGATAGGAACAAGACTGGCGATAAAAACCAACAAAACGATACATTAAACGAAATAAATGATTATGAAAAAAAGATAAATGATACATTGAACATCGATTTAATAAAAGTAGATTCTAATGACATTAAAAAAATAATTAAGGAACTTCCCAACGGTAAATCAAGTGGCTTTGGCGACACATGCAATGAAATGTTTAAATATGGTTGTATCGATGAACTTTCGATAATAATAGCAAAAATATTCGAGACAATGATTAAATACAATCAATTACCATATCTATTTAATGTTGGTAAATTACTCCCAATTCTAAAGAATAACAACGGTCCAAATAACGAAATTAATAACACAAGACCTATCACAATATCTGACACCATTGCGAATTTGTTTGAAAAATACATCCTTCATAGATTGGAAAGAAAACATAGTGATCCTCAGACACAGTTCGGCTTTAAAGTAAAGAGCTCAACAAATCATGGAATTTATACCTTGACCGAAACTATAGAATACTATAAGGCTCGTAAAAAAAAGTTATTTATCTGTGCAATTGACGCCAGCAAAGCGTTCGATAAAGTAATCAGAGAAATCATGTTAAAAAACATGATTGGCAAAATTGATCCTGAGATTTGGAGGGTCTTAAAAAGCTACTATGAAGAGTCGCTTGCGTTTGTCCAAAATAAAGATCAAATATCCTCAATTTTCAAAACGTCAATCGGTGTAAAACAAGGCGGACCCCTCTCTCCGAAGCTATTTTCAATATACGTTGAAGATCTAATTAATGAAATTATGAGCACAGAACTAATAACAGACATAGACGGAATAAAAACAGGAATACTGATGTATGCTGACGACTTATTAATTATGACAGACTCGGTCAAAAAATTGGAAAAAGTACTAAAAATATGTGAAACTTTCGGAATCAAAACTGAAATCAAATTCAATCCCACAAAAACCCAAATAATGCGTATAAATGGAACAAAGCAAGATGAGACCAGTCTCAAGCTCTGTGGAGAAGAAATCGAATGGGTAAGAAAATTAAAATACCTTGGTGTGTGGGTAGACGGTAAACATTACAGTAAAGAGCATCTACGAGAAAGAAGACTTAGCACCTGGAGAGCTTTCTACCTACTTAAAACCAACCTAGATATTTGTAGCAAACATATTAGTCCCCAACTTAAGGCACACTTATTCAAAACATACGTAAGACCAATAATGTATTACGGCCTAGAAAACTGTACTATTAGTAAATCTGAAAGGACAAAAATTCAAACTATGGAAGGCTTAATGATCAAACAAATGCTGTTCCTCGGAAAAAGATCAAGAACGACGAACCTACTTTATGCACTGAATATAGAACCTATAGTGTCAAAAATAAAAAAACTAAAACTAGGATTTGCTAAGAGAGTTCTCGCTAACGATTTTACGTTGAGAATATTTAAATCAAATGAAACAAAAAACAACAGAATTAACAAATTTATTAGTGAATTAAAGGAAATTATTGGATTAGACGAACCAATAACTAAAGAAACCCTTGAAGACAAGATTAAACAAATAAAAAAAGAAGATAAGAAACTTAGCAAAAATGGAATTTGCGAATCGATTAAATTCTGCCTAGATAACATAGAAGAAAGATCACGAGAATTAAAACTATTAGTAAAAGTGTACTTACACGAGAATAATCCAAGTTTTTAAATCCTGACCGTAAGAA
>QEOQ01000527.1:17907-34983 GCA_010279815.1 Brachionus plicatilis | reverse complement strand
TTAACTCTGCCCACATGGCCGGTCCCAAGCCCGGATGAAAAAAGAGGAGGGGTGATGATGACGCAGGCGCATAGAGGCCGGGATGAGGAGGCTTGCAAGCTAGAGCTGATGATAATCTGTTGGGTCCAAGAGCCTTAGTGAAAAATTACGAGAGACCCTAAAAAATAAAATTCCATGATAAAATTTTTTTGAATTATTTTTTTTTGTACTTTTGTTTGTACTTTTTCAAGGTCCTTTTTATCTTTTTCCAAGTATGGATTTCAAACACTAACTCCATATCATTAATGGGCAAGTTGAAAAATTATTCAAATTTGAAAAATGTTTTTTCAACTTTGGGCCAATATGGATTTAACAATTTTCAGTCCAGACTTGGACTTGACTTAAGACTCTAATTCTAGTCTAATTCGAGTTTTTTATTTTTATTCTAAATTTTTCAAGCAATCTGTCAATTCTCTTGTAAATTTAAGCCAACTTTTCCAATTTAATAAAGTATCTGAGTTCTCAAAAAAATTTCTTTTTTACTAGACTTAACAAAATTTGCTCAATTTTTTTTTATTTTACGTGATCAAATCACTCAAAGTTTGCGCCAACATTTTAAAATCTGTTCATTTTTAATTTAGCAAAAATTAATTGATTTTAAAATCTGTTATTGTAGCTTAGCAAAGAATTGAATGGAAAATTTTTTGTCAATTTTAAAAATTTTAAGCATTTATTAATAAAGAAAATTATCTAAACTAGACAGCACTGTTTAATAAAATTGACTTTAACAATCATTTAACTTATTTTTATTCCGAAACAAAAAAATAAAAACATTTGCTCAAAAAAAAATGCATTTTATCGCTTGTTGATTTAAACTAGTTATTTTTGGCTGTTCCATTTCCGTAATTGGCACCACCGGCTTTGATTAGCAGCTCTTTTATGCTCTCTTCTTCCAAGTCAACCAAATCCGAAGTTGCCAATTCGACAGCAAAATTCTACCCAAAAATTAGAACTAAATCAACGCTAGTAAAAAAAAACTTTACCGAAATGACATCCTTGACCAGCGCTTTGTCAATAGACACCTTGGCTCGCTTGATTGCACCCACTTCACTTCCAATCCATGTGACCAAAGCAAACTTGGCTCTACGGCTCAGCTCATCCCCTGTGTACATTCTCAAGTAGCCAAACAGTCTTTCTGAATCTTAGAATTCAATTTAGACACAAAATTTACCAATTTTAAAAAGGAGTACTGCTAAAATTTGACAAAAATTCCTGGTAGTCCGAGCCCGTGCTGGCCACCATGATCTTGTTTCCATCGTATTTTAGCACAGCCCAGTTGACCTCGCTCTTGTCATCTCGGACCAGTTCGTAGGCCTGTCGCACAGAATCTTTGTCGCAAGTAGTCGCCATCTTAAGCTCTTAGTCTATCTCTAAAACAAACTAAAAAAAACTAGAAAGATTTTTTCTCAAAAATTAGATCTCTATAGATTGATGGAAACTAAACTATTATGTTAAGTATTAATTATTGTGAATAGAAAATACAACAATCTTAGAAATGACATGGGATTTGAGAGAATGACCTTTTTAGAAATGGTATTATCGATTTTGAAATGAACTATTCATTGACCGCTGGTTAAGCAAAATCAATAAATAATTTTTAAATCAATAATTTATTCTAAGTTGTTGTCACATTTGTTGTGTAGACTATGTTGATTAATTCAAAAATTTATCTCTAGTAGAAAAATTAGCTTGGTAAACGTGGGATTTGAGCTAAAGCAACTAGCGCTTCATATCATCATATGACACTGGCTTATCTTAATTCATCTCATATTGTCACATAGATACAATTAAAGCCATATTGATAAAATTTGCCTAAAAGATTAGGGTCATGAAAATTTCACAAGCTTAGCATAGTGCTGATAGTTCACATTTAGATACAGTCGAGAGATTTTGCTTGAAAACCATTTTTTTTTTATTTCTAAAGAGTCGATTCATCCAACAAAATTTTTGAAAAAAATTCATACCCAAAAATTAGAAAAATTATGTATGAAAAAATTTAAAAAAAAAAAAAAAAAAAATCAATTTTAAATTGTCTATGATAATAGAAAAAGATTAAAATATTAAAAGTCCATGTTTTTTGCTTGAATTTGAGGCAAAAATTGCGTCATTTGCTCGATCAGTTGATCAATTGGCCCCTTGTAGCTCAGAACTTCATTTTTAATTTCTCTCTTAAATTAAAAATTATCTTATATTGAAAAAACATAAAAATGTTTTATTCTTACCTGTTTTTGCTCTAAAGCTTCATTATGCTTTATTTTCAAAAGTTCTAAATTTTCGATCATTTCTACTTGATTACGAGCTGTTTCGGCTTCGATTATTTTTTGTCTAATTAAAACAAAAAATTAAAACTTATTAAAATAATTATCAAATATTCTGACTCGTCCAAGGCCTTTTTCAAGTTTTCTTTGCTAGCCACAAATATCTCGGTGGACACTTCTATTTGTTTCTTGGCCTCATTTAAGTCATTTTTTTTATCGTTAATAGAACAATTGAAGTCCAAAACAGTAACTTCGGTTCTCTAAAAAAAATTTATTTTTTAATTTATACTGGTGACAAAGTCTTGGACAAATTTTTACTGTCTTCATCTCGGCTAAGAGGTTTTCATTGTTTTTGATGTCTTGCTCAAGATTTTTGAAAGTTATTCTGCTTGTATCTATTTTGTCTTCGATCTTTTTTTTTTAAATTAAAATTAGACAATTTAAAATTGTTTTTTTGGTACAAAAATTAAATTGGACTCATGTAAAATTTTTAAAAATAATTATTTTTTTGAATATTAGTAAAATGTGTTAAAATTAATATTGAGTGAATGTTCAATCCGTAGATTTTTTTTTCATGGAATAATTATTTCATAGACTTATTTTCATAGAATTTTTTAAATAAAGAAAAATAATTTTAAAAAATTTATCATTTTTTTTCAGAATAATAATTTCTTTTAATTTTTCATTGACATCAAATTGAAAAAATATTTAAAATTTTACTTTAATCTACAAAAAACCAAAATTTTAATTGAAAAAAAATTAATTTATCTCAAGAGTTAATAAATTTAAAATTTGATCTTGAACAAAAATTTAAATTAATTTAATCTTTAAATTTTTATATTAAAGTTTTTAACATAATCTCTATGAAAAAAATTCTATGAGTTTATTTCTATGAAATATTTCTCTACCAAAATTTATTCTATGAGTTTTGTTTAATTTTATTAATTTTCAATGAATTAGTTTTTCGATGAATTGATACATAATCTAACATTGAATACTTTAAGATAAAGGATTTTATAATATAATTTTTAATACAATTTTTTTTACTCATAATTTTTAATTTTAGATCAATCAAGTTTATAAAAGATCAATTTTTTTAGTTTTTTTTTTTATTTACTCCTGTAAATGTAAAGTATTTACTTGATTTTCTTTTGTTGTCAAAAAAAAATTCAGCAAATAAAAGTTGATGATCATGATCATATGATCGAAATTTTAATAATTTAACTGTGATAAAAATTTTGTTTTAAGCTCTTTAAATAAAAAAAAATCTTTATTTCTTTGATTGTACTTTAATTTATTCGTTTGAAATTGTTGCTAGAAAAGAAAAATATTGAATTTACATTAAGATCTCAAAGTTGAAAAATAATACCAATTCAAAATTTTTTAATTGATATTCTAATAAAACGGTAATTTACAAAAAATTACGGCTAAATTAAGTTTTTAAAATATTGATTAATTTTCCTTAATGTTTTAAATTTTTTGGATTTTTTTCCTGGTTAAATGAATTAAAAAACATATATGCACAATGGCTATTCATTGATAAAAAAAATTGATTAAAAGGACTATTTTTTTATTTAAAAATTTTATGATCTTTAAATTGTAAGAACATCGACCTCAAATAAAAATTTTAAAAATTAAAATGAAATGACATTTAAAAATTAATTTTTTTCATATTTGAATCTAAATATTTCGGGTAGGACCAACCATATAAATTTATAAGTCTCTCATTTTAAGCCAAATAAAAGTAGTTTTAAAATTAGTTTGAATCTTTTTAAACTTTTTTATTTTTCTGAAAAAATATCACACTTTAGTTTAAGTCCAGATTTTAAAATTGTTCAATTCAGAAAGCTTGAATAAAAATATGAATTTCAAAATTAATTACGATTTAAAAACAATTTTATTGGAGAATCTTAAAAACTTGAATAATTAATTGTAGATTAATTTTTTTACATCTAGTGATTTTTTGTCAAAAAGTTTATAAAATTAGTCATATTTTATCATAGATTTAATTTTTTTTTTAAATGTCAAAAGATACTTCGAAAATTTTAGTTTAAAAGAAACATGAAAAAAGCATCTGATAATATTAAAAATTGTAAAAATGAGACAAAAAAAAATAAATAGAAAAAATTAATTCAAAAAATTTGAATTTATTTTAGAAAAATTAATAAAGGCTTTTAGTAATTTGGCTTTGAATAAATAAAAATTATGTTATGTAAAAATAATTAGAAAATATTTTTCAAATTATTGATTTTATATCAAGAATCTTTTTTTAAAAATTAAAAATTTTCGCTAATACTAATTTGAGACCAAATAAATCTTTATTCCTATTCAAAAATAAATTCTTTGTTTTTCAGAATTTTATAAATTATGTCATAAAAATAATCAAAAAAAATTACCATTTTCTTTTCGCAAAGACACATTGACATTTGGTTAGGAATTCTGCATAAGCTTTCATTATAGTCTTTTCTTACTTTGGCAAATAATTCCTATTTAAAAAAAAAAAGTCTAAATCTAATTTTTTAACTCAATTCCAAATCACCTTATACTCTTTCATATTATTTTTTTTGTGCAAATCAACTAGCTCCAATTGTGGAATTTCTTCAATTGATATCTTTGATGTTATCTTTATTTTATTCAGTATCTCGTTTGTTTTATTGATTGAACTTTTTGCCTAGGAATAAAACATTATCAAAAATTTTTTTTACTCATATATTTACCTCTAATGATTTTTGATTAAGCACAATATACAGCTCATCTTTTTCGCTTTCGATTTCTGAAAGCAAATTCTGCAAGTCCTCTAGATCTTTTACAGTTTGAGAATGCTTTATGGGCAAATTTCCTAACTGCTTTCCACTGGCCAATTGTCGGTCATATTGCGCCTCTTTGACAGCCACCTCATGTTCCATACAATTCACCTTTTCTCTAAGAGTAGCGCATTCATTTTTAAGCATGTCATTTCTTTTAATTCGGTCTTCGTAATCCAATTTTTCATTACCCAACCCAATTTCCTCCTTTTCTACCTGTCTCTTAAGATCAGCCTCTTCTTTTAACAAATTGTCAAATTCGTCCTAAAGCAAAAATTTAATTGTCACATTCAAAAATTGTAAAATAAATAATTTACTCTTTTGTTATTCAAAAATTCATAATTTTTTTTTAGATTAACCAATTCGTTGTTAATTTTATCTATATTCGTGTTGCCCATGAGCAATTTTTCATACTTTAGCAGCGATTCTTGCTTGGCTTTTTTATAATCTTCAGTAGTTATGTACTCATAGCCCTTGGTCACCACATTGTTATACATTTTTCTTATATAATCGTAAATGAACTTAAATAAAATGAAAAGAAAAAAGATTATTTTATTTAGGAAAAATGTGTTACATCTTGATTTTCAGCCATGGAATAGAGCACACTTTCGGCGTCGTACAAGTTCAAAAAGCGGCAATCATTGCACAAAAAGAACAATATCTGCAGCATAATGGTCCAGTTTTTGGGCGTAGTCATATTCTGGAAGACATTTATTTTTGGTACAGTTGGAAACTTTAAAAATGTTAAATGGTACACAATGAGTTCAATTCGATTTTTGTTTTGTTGAACAGCGTTGGGCTGACTGGAACTAATTGGTTGATGGAAATTTTTCGGCTGGTTTGCCGGAATCAGATAGCTCGGATTCCAAGGATCACTTATTCCAATTGTTTTAATTAAAAACTTTAATTAAAAAATTTAAAAAAATAGATAAATTTAAACTTTCTTGTTTACTTCAAATATACTGTAAAATGTACTAGTACTGGCCAAAAGAAGGGTCTTGAGACTAAATGATTCAGTAAATGGATACCCAAGATAATCAAGTTCCTTTGCAAAATAGATTTAATTTATAAAATCTTTTTTTAGTCATTACTTCGTAGATGGCAGAGGCCAAGTCTTTTGGTTCGACCGGCTTTCCGTCAGAATTCTTTAAAATTCCGATGGCTGATGGCCGACCGGTTGACGAATTGCGACCGTGGCTCGGTCGAGCGCCCATATTCGACGATCTAAAATTATCTGCTGATGATGGGCGTTGCCGTATTACATTGCTAACTTTTTTCATTTTTTTTCAAAAAAAGATTGTTTTTTTTTTAAATTATAAAAATTTAAAAAAATAAACTCTAGTTTGGCACACTTAGTTTTGCTTTGCAATTTTTAATCAATCAAAAGCATTTTGACCAGAAAATATCTGTAAAGTTTAAAGCAAACTTTTGGCCACTTAACCATTCTTTGAAATTCTTTAGCGCATCCAGATTTGAACATTAATTGGAAAAATGTTTTGAGACTTAAAAAAAATTTTACAGACCTAATTTTGTATTTATTAAATTAAAAATAATTTTTTTTCATAAAAGATCATTTAATTAAATAAGTAAATTAAAGTACATTATTTTGAAAAAATTAAATAACGCTTGAATTTTTAGCTTCGATTTTAATTTGAAATGAATGGATTAAGATTACGATTCTGAGGCATTTTTTTTCGGCTAATTATTTATTCTCTTAGATCAAAATTTTAAAAAAAAATTTGCATTGAAATGACTATCCATTCATTTGTTATTCTAAATAGAAAAAGACTATCCAATTCATTCAATTTTTTTTATTTGTGAAAAAGTCAAGAATTTAAAATTTTTTGGGTAATTTTAATTTTTCGACATTTAAATATTTTGATAATTTTTAAAATTAATTCAAGTATGTCTTGAAATGTTTGATGATTCTTACTTGAAAAAAATATTTTTTTTTGATAAAATATAATTCATTTTGAAACACAATTAAAGATTGATAGTGCATTTTAATATTTTGAAAAACCAAAATGCCCAGATTGAACTATAAAATAAGTAAAAAAGACCTTAAGTAATAAGAGAAGCTCAGTGAAGTGCCCAGAATGGGATAATTAATCTTTTTATTATTAAATTTCTGGTCATATATTACCTCTTTATGAATTAAGTGACAAGTATTGGTTACATTTTTATATTGAGGGGTACTGGTCACACAAAATGGGACCAACTGGTCACCTATCACTATTGACTCCTTTTATCTAATTAATTGCTTTTTTTCAAGTTTTCCGTAAATTTTTAAAAAGTATCTAAAACACGGAATTTTACGAATTGTATCATGTTTTCACATTGATGAAAAAACTTTTTCTAGCTTTATGCATGATTTTGATCTTTTAAGATCATTACATATATGATATGATTTTCCATTTTTCCGAAGAACTTTTAACTGTTACTGTTACTGCTGGTCGTGTTACCTTACGTCGCTTTTGAAGTGTCATATTAAATGGCTTACTTTTTTTTTGAATTAATTTTTTATTTGAACAAGTTTTTATAAAAAGTTTTTAATAGTGACACTTTATTGAATTAGTTAAATTAAAAAATTACTTTTTAAATTTTTTTTTTAATCTTTAACTTACTTTAATTAACTTTTTTTTTTAATTTTTGACACAAGTCAAGTGCAAGTCAGTACTTTGACTTGTTTCAAAAATTAGAAAATAATCAATTCAAAAATTTTACTAATTTTTAAAATAGAATTAAAATATATAAAAAAAATTATAAGTCTTGAATTTTTTATTCAGGAAAAAATATAATTTAAAGTCAAAGTCCAGACTTGACTTTGACTTCATGACTTTTACTTTTGACCATCTCTGTTATTATTATTGGAATGCTGTAATGACAAGGATCTCTCTCAAAATACACAGATTTTGAGACTTTTAAAAATGAAATAAAAAAGTAATCGATAATATTACAAAACAAGAATCAAGTCAATATAAGGGCTTTTTTATTAGGAAAATACGATTTTAATTATTAATTCTTAGGAACTTGACTACTGAATTAAAAAAAATTGACGTTTTTAGCTTTTTCAATTCTAAAGTAATGAACAAAAGAGAAAAGAAAATTTGAATCTTTAATCTTTAAAAAAAGATGACAATAAAGAAATTTTAAAGTTAAGTTTATTTTGAAAATAAATTTAAAAATTATAATATATGAAAATTAGAATTAAAAAAAATTTCAAAATTTTAATATTTTCTTTTAACGAGGACAGTATTTATTTTTTATTATAAAATTCCTTAGGAATTTCTCGCAGTTTGTAATCAATAATTAGCAAAAAAAAATTATACTCATACTACGTGGAGTTTTACTTTATAAAAAAATTTATTTGATGCATCGAGCAAAGCTGTCATATAATTAAGTTAAAAATGATTCAAATATTTTTACGGACAAGCATTTTAGTAATCATTTGCATTTTAATTAATTTATTGGAGGTAATAAATGGCTATGTTCTGCCAGGGAAATTCGATACAGAATTAAACAATGTGAGTTATTTTGATAAAAAAATATATCTACAAATTAACTTGACTTGCTTTTTTTAAGGAAAAAAATGAATTTGTAGTTCCCAACCGAGGATTTTATAACAATACAGAAATTCAAATCAAAAGTAGGTTTTTATAATTTAAAAAATAATCAAATTTTGTTTTATTTAAACTTATAAAATTGGAAAGTCTATTTTAAAAATTGACTTAAAATTTTGTCAGTTTACTTTTTTTTTATTTATTTGTATCTTTTTAATACTTTTTTTAATAAAGTTACTTGTAAGCCTGCAAATGTAAAGGTAAAAATTGGATGGTTGCTTAGGCATTCTGAATGCATTGACGAGTTTTACATCAAAGAAGACAAAATACCCGATAATATATTCACTGATATTTTCAATAAGCCAAATTTAGCACTTAAACCGTATAAAAAAGTCAAATTCATCAAGCAGAATATGACAGAATTTCATTGCGAAGATGTTTCCTACATTATTGATCTATACGTAAGTTTATTCATAAAGAAATTTATTTTAATCTATTTAATTCAAAATCTAACAGTGTAAAATTTGCTCCTTCAGATATCAATTCAGATAATCTTAATTTACAATTTAGTCTACACTTTACACAATTATTTTATTTTTTATTTTATTTTATAAATATTTTTGCGAAGAATATTTATAAAAAAATAGATTTTCTCGATTTTTTAATCAAAGTTATTTGACATCTGTCTTTCCATTTCTTTTTAGATTTGATCATTATTTTATTCTCATATAAAATTTTTGACAAGCATTTTATTGAGCTACTACAAAATTATTTTTTGATACATAAACATTAATTGTTCCATTTGATTTTTATTACACATCCTTTTTCATCTAAAAAAATACTTCTATCATTTTATTTAAACCAGGCGTTTTTTGGCTTTTTTAATGCATGTTTTTTCTAAAAAATACCTTTTCAATTTGATTATGATTAATTTAAATATTACTAAAGCCTTTTAAATTTTTAAATAAAGACTTTTATTATCTTGAAACATTTCATGGTTTACCTAGTACAAAATAATTTTTTAAAAAATGGAATTTATTTTTCCACATTATAAAAGCCATACACCTACTTAAAAATTTATAGCTCTTTGTTTTTTAATTGATTTCGAATCTTTTTTTTAAGATTGTTTAATATTTTTAAGTAAAAAAATTCAATTCTTAAATATTTTATATTTTTTAAAAAATTCTTCTTTTTTTAAACAATTATTCTTTGTTATTTTCTTTTTTCTTTTTATGGGATTTTCCAAAATACTACAGATTTGGTAAAAAAACATTTTTTTTCGAACTACATGTAAGATTATCTAATCTTACCAAGTAATACGTAAACTTACGTAAAAATGGTATTTGCATTGTTTTTCTTAAACACTGTATTTATTTTAAATTAACATTTTTTTCTTATTTTTTATAAATTAATTTTAAAAAAAAATAATTAAGACTGGTGTCAACCCTCCAATTCAAATCGAAAACGTAAGTATTGTATCAAATGAATTTATTATTGTTAACTATTTTTTTAAAAGGTTGATTCAAATCTTAATATTCCTGATATTGAAATAGAAAATAAAGCATCATCCAGAGTTAAGCGGGAAGCAAACTCCACCGAAAATCCCTCAAAACACAAACATACTGAAGTAAAATATTTTGATAATTTTAATAAAATAATTTTTTAAGTATTTTGTTTTGAATTTAGTTTATTTTTATATTTTTATTTTTTTAGTTTGATTCTATAGCACATACTTGGCAAGATGGAGTTTACCTTTTCGTTCTCAATACACAATCAGTTGACAATAAAGAGTACTCGTTGAAAATTACTGTTTCATTAAAGTACAAAAATGGGTATTTGTCTGCCAATGACTGGCCATTTTTACCAGTAGGCATCAAAAAAAAATTTTTTTTTCTTATTCTGAAAATAATTCCTTTTTTCTGTCTAGTTTTATAGCGTAATGTGTGTCATTTACTCATTATTTGCTATATATTGGTTTGCTATTTCGTTCCTTTACTGGAGAGACCTTTTACGAGTCCAAGTATGGATAGGTGGTGTAATCATTTTGGGTCTGATGGAAAAAGCAGCTTACCTTGCCGAATACGATTCAGTGAACCGAAATGGATACACTCGTGAGCTAAATTTAATTAAAATTTTAGCTTTAAAAAATTTTTTTATTTTAAATTAAAAAAAAGTTCAATTCGGAATTATCGTAGCTGAAGTGATATCTTGTTTTAAAAGAAGTCTTGCTAGAATGTTGGTCATAATAGTTAGTTTGGGATTTGGAATCGTCAAGTAAATTCTAGGTCTATTCTATACAAAATAACTAATTAAATTTTTTTCTAATTAAAGACCTCGGTTGGGGCCAATGATGCAAAAAATAGTGACTGTCGGTGCTCTCTACTTTGTATTTTCACTTATTGATGGAATCTTCAGAATTCTTGATGTAATTTAAAAAGACAAAAAAATTTTTTATAAGAATAAATAATTTTATTCAGAGAAAAGAAGATATAGATAGTAAAGGAATTTTCGCCGGTGTACCATTGTTGTTCATCGATGTCAGCATATGCTATTGGATTTTATCTAATTTACAGCAAACAATGAGGAATCTAAGAGTGAGAAGAAACATACCTAAGCTCACACTATTCAGGCATTTCACCAATACACTCATCTTTTGTGTTATTGGTAATCAATTGAATTAAATTATTTACCTTGTAGTTAAATAAAAATTTTATTAAAATTTTTTTTTAGCTAGCACTGTGTTTATTTTGTGGTCATTGGTAAGACACAGATTTGTCGATTGTTTGAGGGTACATTTTGGAATTTATTTAAAAAATCAAATTTAAATTTGTTAAAGGACTGGAAAGAATTATGGTTAGACGAAGGTTTCTGGCACATTTTGTTTTCATTTATTTTGTTGATTATCATTATACTCTGGAGACCGTCAAATAACTCACAAAGATTTGCCTTTTCTCCTCTCTTGGACGAAGACGACGATGACGACTATGACCAAGAAATGGAAACAGAAATTTTTGGTAAAAATAATTTTGAAAATTTTTTATTCTAATCAAAAGAAAATATATTTTTTTTATTTAAGACTCGGTTAAAATGAGAAATACAAAGTTAAATGAATCGTCGGGTAAAAAGGAGCAAAAAAATCAAAATCAATCAATTGAAGATGATCTAAAATGGGTTGAAGAAAATGTTCCAACTACTTTGACCGAAGCGTAATACAAATTTAAAAAATTATTAAAAATAATTTATTTTTTCTAATAGTGCATTGCCTGGTCTTGTCGACTCTGAAGAAGAAATCGCCAACACTAAATTCGAAATTTCAAAAATGGATTAGAAAATTTTATTGTTTAATTTAATATTTAATTTAAAAATAAATAAAAATTTACTCTTTTAGTTAATCTTTTTTAATTTACTAAAAAAAAAATTTAAATATCCTAGACAAAATTTAGCTTCTATTATATCTATTTCCAGATCCTCGTTTATTATCGTCTTTAAAATCGTCCCATTCTCTTTGTTTTTTGATCTCTTCGTCATCCTGCCTGTCTTCAAGCAAATCTTTTTGAGCTTTTTCTTCTTGTTTCTGATTCTCAGTGACACCTTTGCCAATTTGAACAGGCTGATCGGCCGTTTGACCACAATGCGGCATGAAACCCTTATCAGCCAATTGGTCATAAAACTCTTCTATTGAATACACAGGCACTGAGGGATACCCTGCGCCGAACACTTGTGCCTGAATAGCATCTCTGGTAATTATATACGGCTTGCCGGTCTGTGGTAGACCTCCAGTTGCACCAACAGGTTTATGAACTTTTTCGTGCGGCTCTTTGCTCACTGATGACAAAATACCAATTTCATCATTGATTAATTTCAAATCTTCAACTGCTTGATTCAGCCAGTACTTGATGTAAATGTTGTATATTTCGCTCTTTTGCTCCTCGTCAACATAAGGCTTTGCCAAAACTAGTTGACAATCTTTTAGTTTTTCCTCTAGTTCTTTTTGTTCCCGGTAGCGCTTTATTTTTTCACTCCGGTCATAAGCTTGCTTGATCAAATTTTGCTCAAAGGCAGCTTGTCGTCCATACTGGGTTTCTGGGAATACATGTGGATCTGCATTCTGTCCAGAATGGCCAAATTGTTTTATATCAATTTGATGTATGCCATAATTAAAAGTCAAAGTTAAATAATTGATATAGTATTTTTTTGATTCTTCGAGGGCAGGCAAGCGTTCAGAAGGCCTAGAGGATGGTGTTTTTGAAAAAAGCCAACCTAAGAGTGCGTCATTGATGAAATAGCGAAGCTCGTTAGAAGACACTTCTTCTAGACTTTCGTTTTTACTGAACAATCCTAGTTCACCAAGCATGTTTTCACATTTTTGAAGAACCTCAATGACTTTTTTGCGCTTTTGGTCAAAATTTGCTGAAGATTGGTCCGGTGTATTGGCAAGCTCTTGCTGAATTTTCCAACCAAAGTCAAATAATGTGCTTGCGGTCGAGTTTTCAAGGTCAATGCTGTCAAAATTTGAAGACATTTTGATTTATGTTTTACAATTAGTTATCGAAAATTTGTTTAAATTTTCTTTTTTATAATTTTTTTTCTTGAGTGTAATTATACAAGTGTTGAGAAATTCATAAAAATGTTAACAAAATTTTTTTTAATTATTGGAATAAATTCCATAATTAAAGCAAGCAAAATTATTTTTAAGACCTATTTTTTCTTTGAAATTATTTTTAATAAAAACAAAATTTAAAATGTGTACTAAAATTTATTAATAAGAGAAAAAAATAATCAGAAGCTAATAGACATTTTGATTTTTTATATCTTTGAATTATGAGATGTTTTGTTTAGTTGAATAACAAAAAAATTATTCTGATATTTGAACACTTATCAATATCACTTAAATCTTTATTAAATAATAATATATACCATTTATATTAATTTTAACAAGCAAGTATTTAATTAAAAAAACAATATCTTTAATTATTTTTTTAAATTATATTTTATGAGCTTTTTTTAAAATTTTAAAATTCTTTGATCTTGGAAGATTCAAATTAGACAAAATTTCTGAGAATGAAATTAGAATTTCTTTAATCCGTATTCAAAAAAATTTCAAAGATGGATATTAAAGTCATAAAAAATTATGAGCTAATTAAAGAGATTTACCAACTTTGCATCATTAATTTTTTTTTAAAAACAAATTTTGAAATATTTAAAATTTAATTGTGTTCAAACTTATCTTTTTTTATATTAAAAATACATTTGTGAATAAAATTCTTTTAAAGAGCTTCTAAAATTTTTTCTTTTTATTTTTTAAAACAGCTTCATTACCAATTTCATTCTTTGTAAGTTTAGTTAATTTTACCATTTAATTATGAGCTATAAATAAAATATATATAAATATCCAAAACTCGATAGATCTGGACCAAAACTGTAAAAGATTATGGAAACTTTTTTATTAAAAGTTTTAAAATTTAACAATTTACGTAATAAAACAAAAACTTTTGAACTTTACTTCTAAGAACTGAGAACTTAATTAAAATATTCGATGATTTGTGAGGAACAAATTATCGAATCCGAATTTTATAAAACTTAACAAATAAATAATAAAAATGATTTTATATAATTAAATAATGATATCAATTTTTTAATTGCAAAATTTATTGATTTTTACCACAAAAATTTACTTTATTTATTCTCGATCGATTTCTTTTAGATCATAAGTTTAAAAAAATTTATTCTGCTAATCAAAAATTTTTTTTTTTAAAGAGTTAAAATTAAAAAGCGCTTCAAAGTTATCTACTGTATTTTTATTTGTCTTTTAAAGCTTAAAAAAATTAAAAACAAAGTCTCTAATTTACATAATCCAAACATCTAAAAATTTAAATATCCCTTTGTAAATTAATTTTTAAAAATGACTAATAATAAACCAGTATCAAGCTTTCTTCACATGGGAGATGTGATCTCTCTTTACGCTGAGGGTCTTGTGTCCGGCTTTATCAATTCTCTTGGTCTAGTGGACACACGATGCGTTGTTCAGCCATTGTCAGGCGATCTCAAAAACCCGCCCAACAAATTCCGAGACTGCCTATTCAAAGTCATACCTCAGCAACGGTACTCGGCCCAGCGGCAATACTGGAAACAGTGTCGGCAGAATTCAACAATACTGGCCACTAACCAGCAACATAACCCACCTATGGACGAACTAGTCCTTAAAAAGCTCCAAGTAGGAATTTTTTTTTTTATTTTTTATTAACTATTTTATTTTTTAGCATGCGGCCCAGTTGGAAAAAAAACAAAACCAGTCCGAAACCGCAAAGCTTATTGAGTCGAACACCATAGTTCAATATGGCACAGTGGTACAACTTTTACACATAAAGAGCAATAAGTTCTTGACAGTTAATAAAAAACTCTCGGCACACATGGAAAAAAATGCAATGAGGGTCTATCTTGACTCAACTGGCAACGAAGGCTCCTGGTTCATAGTCCAGCCATTTTATAAACTAAGATCCATTAACGACAAAGTGGTCATTGGGGACAAAATAGTTCTTCATTCATTGGTAGCAATGCAATCACTGCACGTGAGCCAATCTGAACTAACCGATCATCCCGGATGCAAAGAAGTCAATCTTCTTAATTCACAGACCAGTTGGAAAGTGCTTTTATACATGTGCCACAATGAAGAGCTAAAAGATTACCTTAAAAGCGTAAATTAAAGAATTAATTTATTTTTTAATTAAAAAAAAAAAAATTTATCAAAAATTTTAAGGGAGATGTGATCAGATTGTTCCATGCTGAGCAAGAAAGATATTTAACTTGTGATGAGTATAAAGGAAGGCAGCAAGTGTTTATTAGAAGTACTGGAAGATTGTCGGCAGCATCTGCCACTTCGTCCAAAGCTCTGTGGGAAGTGGAAGTAGCGAGGCGAAATGCGTGCCGTGGGGGAGCTGCTAGATGGTCCCATTTAATTCGCTTTAAGCATTTAGGCACTGGATTGTACATAGCTGCCGAGATGGATGACGATCTGACCGAAGATTCAATGAGGTCTAGACTAAGAGGTGACATAACTGAGCCGGTTTTTTCTCTTGTAGCTGTTAAAAGTGAAAACAATTTGTCAACATTGTTTGAATTGGATGACACAACTACAATTACCCAGCAGGATTCTTTTATTCCCAATACCTCGTACATAAGGCTTAAACACTCTAAGACAAAAACATGGGTGCATAGTACGTCCATTCCGATTGACAAAGAAGAAGAAAAGCCTATCATGTGGAAAATTGGAAGTGCTAGAACCAAAGAGGACCGCGAGGCCTTTCAATTGATTCCAGTATCGACTATTGAGGTCAGGGATTTGGATTTTGCCAATGATGCTGCCAAAATGTTGACCATTTATGCCGAAAAGCTGTTCAGAAATGAGCTTGGTGTGAATGATAGACGAGCTCTGCATTCGTTGTTGGCCGATTTGGTATTTTTTATTACCGAGTCGGAAAATTCTGTCAACCCGTTTGAGATAACCATGAACAAGCCCAATAGGGAAAGACAAAAATTGATGCGTGAACAAAATATTTTGCAGCAAATTTTCAAAATTTTAAAATTTAAAACTGACCTCAAAGAAAACAGAAGCTCAATTCAAAGTATTTTTAAGATTTGCTATCGGATATTGCGGCATTCTCAACAGTCTTACCGGAAAAATCAGGTGTTTATTTTTTTAGAATAATTTTTTGAATTTTTCATAAATTTTTTATTATTTTTTGAGTTTTTTTTTTGAAAATTTCATAAAAATTGTTGACTAGAATTTTATCCCTATAAGTAAAAATTTATTTTTTAACTAAAACTTAATGCTTTGGATTGAAATTTTGTATTAAAAATGGTATCAGAAATAAAATAGGATCATAATCTACCGGAATTGGGTTTCGGTTTTATTCGTTCTGTGAAAAAGTTGGTAGAAAAATCAATCTTCTAAAGTTTTCAATTGTTTGTCATATTAAAGCTTTAATAATCTATCTTAAGTAATCTTAAACATGCTTTATGACCACATTTGACAGAACTTAGACCCAATTGATTCACTTTACCCTAAATTAATAAAATCTTTATATATAATAATGAGATAAATGGTTCCCCACAATTAAAAACTTTTCACCACAAACCAAAAAATTTTTAACACAAATCACATATTTTTTTGTGCCGAATTAAAAAAAAAATAATTTTTACATATTTAACCAAATAACTGGTTAACGCAAATTTTTTGTGGTGAAAAAAATTAAATAATGTTTATTAATTTTTAGGTTTATTAAAAAATTCGTCAGATTCTCATATAATATTGGCCATGCATCATTCAATGAATTGTCAGTGTTTTTTCTTTTTCGTTTTATTTTTTGGATTTTTAATCTACAAAAATTCGGAAATTTTTTTTTATTACTTAAAATC
>QEOQ01000527.1:4645-17395 GCA_010279815.1 Brachionus plicatilis | reverse complement strand
ATATTTAAAAAAAAAAACATTTAACACAAAAAAATTGTGTTTGAAAATAATTCTTAAAGGAAATTTTTTTCAACACAAAAATGTTTATAATAAAATTAATTTTTTTTTAATTTTGAATTTTATTTAATGATATTTATAAGTGGATGTTATAGGTGGATATTTTAAAAAATTTTCTTTTTCCATTTTTATACGCAAAATTTTACAATATTTGATGAACAAATAATAAAGATTTTGAATTATTTAAAAGTTTAATAAAAATTTTGAACTTTTTTTTTAAATGGTAAATTAAAGGATTTACCAATTTTCTGATTCAGACAAATTTAACTTAATTGAAATTAATCCTTCAACCAAATTGAAAATACTCAAAAAATACTTTTTAAAAATAACTTTAAAAAATTTCAAGGAGTACATTGCCAAACAATTTGGTTTAATGCAGAATCATATTGGTTGTGATGTATTGGCCGAAGAGACAATAACTGCGCTGCTGCACAGCAATCGTCAACTCCTTGAAAAACACATTACACGCAAAGAAATCGACACATTCGTCAAGCTCATTCAAGTCAAAAAAGATTATAAATTCTTAGAGTATTTATCCGATTTATGTGTTGCCAATAACGAAGCTATTGCCAATACCCAAGAACTTATATGCAATGTTCTATTGAAAAATCCCGAAAATTCTTCAATTCTAATTAAAACAAGGTAATTAGTGAAAAAAAAATAAAACTCAAAATAAAATTTTTATCATTTTTTTTAATTCTGAAGACTAGAGTCTCATGATAGGTCAATGCTGGAAAATTTTGAAGATTTTGATCTAAACACTAATCGATCTCGACTTTCAATAGATTTTCCTAATTTTAAATTTAACTCTACAATCATAAATGCCGAGCATAAGCCTAGCATTACCTTTTACAATTCACCAACACTAATCGAAGACCTGAACAACAACAGCCTTCAAATGGGCAAAAAAAATCTTATTTCAAGCGAGGAAGTTTTTCTCTACTGGAACGAAATGATCCTGCCAATTCAGGAACTAAACAAAGACATTTATGTCGAAAATACCAATCTTCATGAATACTACCGCTTTCAACTAAATCTGTTCTCAAATATGTGCCTGAATAGACAGTACCTAGCCATCGAAGAGCTCAGTCCATCTTTGACTCTTGACACAATCTTAAAGTTGAATAATTTAGTTTTTTTTAATTTTAAATAAACTCTAAAGACATTTTTATTAAAAAAGGTGTATGAAAGATGAAAATTTAAGCTATGACCTGAGAGCGTCATTTAGTCGCTTAATGCTTCATTTGCATGTGGACAGAGAGCCCCAAGAGTTGGTGTTGCCAGTGGACTATGCACGTCTTTGGATGCAAATAGCTTCCTCAGTCGATATAGAGAGCTATGACAATGTTTACAACGAAGAAGACATTCTGGAAAAAACAAGGACAAGACAAAATGTCAAACATTCAGCTCGGAAAAGTTCCAGAAAAAATCTGATCGCTGAGATCCAAGAGCTTGGCATCAGTCAGAGCAGTCTTTATGAAATAAATGAAGACAATGCTAGTGCAACCACTCTACTTGGCTCATCCATTTCATCTACACCCAATCGGTCCACTTCCATTCAAAAAAAATTCAAATCACTCATCAATTTTGTGGAGGATTATTTGCAAAAAATTGTCTCTCAACCATCACCGTTTGGCAGTACTGACCAAAACAAACTGACTTTCGAAGTGGTCAATTTGGCCAAAAGTTTAATCTTTTTCGGATTCTATAGTTTGAAAAATTTGCTTGATTTGACCAAAGTGTTGCTAGAAATACTTGATGATGACCAATTTGTAGTCTATTCAAATTTTGATAAAAATAACTATGAAAGTAATTTTTTATTGAAAAAAAAAATTATTTTAATGAATTAAATATTTAATTTAAAGAATCTAAATTTGGGCAAAAAATGTTCAGTCCGATGATTTTACCCGCTTCTAATATGGCCAATTCATTCATTGTGTCAAACATGGTGGAAAATAATCAAGCTTCAAAAGCGAACAGTTCAAATTCAATGGAAGAACATATGAACACAATTTACGAGACAAAGCTAAAAATCTTGGACATTTTAGAAGTAATTTTAATTTCATTTTAATTTCAAATAAAATAAGAATTTTTGTTTTTTTTTTCAAAGTTTATTTTAAATGTTCGCCTTGACTATCGGCTAACATATCTTCTTTGTGTGTTTAAAAAAATGTTCAATCAAAATTTAAGCAAACAAAAATATGAGCAATTTTTTTCTCAATTTGTGACTGATGAAAAAATTTTACAAGAAATTCTTAAAGAAGCAGACAAGCTGTTCAGTAGTGATAACGATTTAACTGATTTGGATCTTGACGGCTCAGGTGGTCAAAAATTCCTTAGAGTTTTATTAAAGCTGATTATGCATGAATATCCTCAGTTGGTCACTCAATCAATCAAGCTTTTATTCAGACATTTTAATCAAATAACTGAAACTATTTCCGCTCTAAAACAGGTATGTAATTACTCTTAAATAAATTTTTAAAAATATTTAAAAATAAACTTTTTTGAATTTCATTTGTCCGCAAGCATTTATAATATTCTAAAATTGCTTTACATTTTGGAAAAGTTTAAAACTTGGAACCAAAATTTTAAATTCTTAAATTTTTCAAAATATTTTGATAAACACGTCTTATCTTAAATTTTTTTAAAATAACCCAAATATACCTTAATTTTTTTTTCAAAAATACCAAATTAATTAACCAAATTAAAAAAGACAAAAATAGATAAAAACTTATTTTTAAAAATATTTATTTTTTTAATTTATATTTTAAAAATTAAATTTATTTAAAAAAATTTTTAATTTAACACTAAAAATACTACGGTTTTATTTTTGACATTTTGAAATTATTTTGCAACATAACTTAAACAATTTTCATTTATTAAATTTTTTTTGGCAAATTCATTTACTTGATTAATGAATCATTAATAGCTTAATAGATTGATCAGGTCTCATAAAAAAAGGTTTTTGCATTAAAGCGGACAATTAATTTTCTTCTTTGAGATTTTTCATCCTTTTATCAAAAAAATCAACTTACCTAGGCGCAATAAGAAAAAATAGATCTGAGACTACCGTGGAAAGAATGACACCAGACGGTAATCCAAGGTTAAAAACGAATCTGGTAATTTGAGTGCTAAATTAATTTTATCAAAAAATAAAAAAGCAAAAAAAAAGAATAATGATTTTTTAATTAATTTTAGGGTATTTTATTTAAAATTTCGGGAATTATAATGAGCCTTTTTTAAATAAATACAGTGTTTGTTACTTTAAACCACAGAACAGGTAATATTACGGCCAAAAAAGTGGAATTTTTCGAACAAAAATTTGATCTTTATTTAATATTTTTAATATTTACTAACATTTTTTCAATTTGAAATTCAAAATTTTAATACATAATTTTGCACAAAATAATTAACTGTAAAAAAGTGTTTTTTAAATGAAATTAAATTGTCACTAAATTTTTTTTTTTGAATAAATTCGGCATCTTATAGTTTAGGATCAAAAAAATCAGATCATATATTATTTTTTTTATCTTTTCAATAAAATTTGGTTAAATTTTTCTGCAAAATGCTAAATAATGTTACAAACATGCTAAATTTTTTTAGTGGACAATGAACCTTTTGAACAACTAATTTTAAATATTTTTTTAAAGATTTTGGTGATTTATGATAAAGATTTATAAAATGTTTTTAGAAGATTTGTGATTTGTTTTTATTTGAAAATATCTTTAGACTCTTTTGCTGAGTTCTACTTTAAATAACATAATATTACGTAAATTTACATCATTTGACGTAAGCTAACTTTTTATCACATCCTACTTTTGATGGCAAATTGAAGGGAGATGGTTAAGATTGTCAGAATCAAAAATGTCAGAGTAAAATTGTCAGAAATAAAAAAGTCAGAAAAAAAATTGTCAGAAAAAAAAAAAGTCAGAAAAAAAATTGTCAGAAAAAAAAAGTCAGATGTAAAAAAAAACAAAATTGTCAGAAATAAAAATGTCAAACCAATCCTGATCTTTGCTTTTACTTTTTTCTTATTGGAAGATAAATGTTTTTTTTAATATACTTATTTCTGATTCTAATATTAATTAAATTAAATTGAATCCTAATTTATAAAATTTAATGAACATCAATAATAAAATTTTTTATTGAAATTTAATTAAAATAGGTATTTTGATATTCATTTCACCAATAGGTATGAAAATTTTAGAAAGCGCTACAAGATGGCATTTTGATGGTACTTTCAAGACTTTTCCGACTCATTTCCATCAGATATTGTCAATTCATTGTCTTTATCAAAATAGAATGGTTCCAGCAGCTTACATTTTGCTCCAAAACAAAGAGCGAGAAACTTATATTAAAGCTTTTACAAGTTTCAGATCAAATTTTAAGATCAAAACGATCATTTAAAATTTCAAAATTTAATTAATCTAATGATTTTGATAATTTTTAAGAAATAAATACTAAACATTACTAGACATGTTGTGTATAATAATAGTTCATTATTAAATAAACATTAAAATGATTGATCTCTAATTTATTTGACAAAAACAGTCAATAATTTAAATAATTCAGGTTAAGTTAATTCACAAATTCAAATTTATAACTTTTATATCCATCCATTCAAACTGAAATAATTTTATTTTTCCACTTAAATAAATTTTAAATCTAAAAACAGTGAATATTTTTGTCTTTAGTAAAATTTGAAGTAAATTTTCATTAAAATCAATTAAAATATTTAAACCTATTAAAGTTCAATAAAATGGGACATTTTAAAATTTTAAATATGAAAATAAACTTGGCATGACATGTCAAGTAATTGCTTTGGAAAAAATTTATTTTTTCTCTATTATTTAAAAAGATTTTACAATTTATATTTTGATCTTTTGATCTTGATCTTAAACTTCAATTTGCCCTTTTGATGCAATTTTATGTAATCTTACATTGTTTGATGTAAAATTACGTAAAATTATGTAATATTACCAGTTCCGCGGTTTAAAGTAAAACAATGTATTTAATATACATATGCGTTTTTTATAAAAAGTATTTTTTAAGAAATTTTCTCTAAAAAAGAAAAACATTTCATGAATTTAATCTCTTGTATTAATTTAAATTTTACAGATTCAACTGTTGGTATCGGATGAAGATGTAACTAATTACAACAAGATAAAGACTGGAATTGAGCGTCTTAGATTATTAGTGGAACAATCTGAGTTGTGGATCTACAAGAAAAAAGAAGCTTTCAAACGAACATCAACAAATTTGAATATAAACCTAATGAGAAATTTTAACGAAGATGAAACTGAGCTGATCAGGCCCAAGCTGGTTCATCAATCCCGCAAGAGTTCATATGAAAACTATGATGGTCAAATACTGCAGCAATTGGAGCACATGGGTCCCAATTTGGATGCATCTTCTGTCGAAAAATACAAGGAACTTTACAAAATATTGTGTACATTGACCAAATTTTGCTGCCACCAAATCAAAGGCGTCAAAAAGCCGCGCAAAAATGAGCAGCGTCTGCTGCGCAACATGGGTGTCCATAATATTGTTCTGGATTTAACCAAGATATCCTATGAAAAAAAAGAAGACCAACGCATGAAGATCATAATGCGTTCTGCTAATGATTTTCTTCAAAATTTCTGCTTTGCCAACACTCATAACCAAACTCTTCTCCATGACTTGCTAGATTTTTCCCACTATCCATCCAACGAATGGGAAGCGCTGACCGCTACGTACATTTTTAAAGAAAATGTGACATTGTGTAACAGTGTGGACGAACGCCTAGTACAAAATTTTGTACATGGCTTGGAAAATCAAAATGTAGATGAGTCCAAAATTCCGTATTTGGAATTTTTGCAGAGTATTTGTGTAGTCGAGGGACAAGAGATTAAAAAAAATCAGGACATGATCATCACTGAGTTGATGAATTCAGAAATAATGCACTTTGCCAATGAGACCATTGACGATTTGTGCAATTTAATGAAGAATCAAAGCAACAGGGCCGATCTGCATACTCTGATTTTGTTCAATCTAAATTTGGTCAAGGTGCTGGTCAGCTGTACTTATGGAAAAAACACTTTTAGCGAAATAAAATGCCATTCAATTCTATCAATAGAAGATGTTTTCAAAGTGATTACCAGTGATTATTGTTTGGTACAAGTAAAAGATGTTTATGCAAAATTTTTGTACCATGTTTACATAGACGCCGAAAATGAGACCAAAGAAATATTCACCCAGAGCTTCATTTGGTCTATTTTTAGCAATTATCTCAAAGATTTGGACCAAGTTATTGTCAATAATGGAATGGCTACAAAAACCGATCGAGATTTACTTTTAGAAAGCTATGTGTTCGACAGTTTTGTCCAAGTCATAATTGGCTTTTTTACCAGTCCACAATTTAATTATGTTCCATCAAGCCAGGTTGATTAACTCATTTAATTTTGAAAAAATTTTAAAAATCTAATTTATTTTATTTTATTAAGATAAATTTAAATGTTTTTAGAAATTTGTATTCCAAATTGAGCAAGCTGTCCAAGCTGAGGGGAATTGGTGAAAAAAGATTGTCTAGTCTAAATTATTTATTGAGTGTAATGCAGGAAAAAAGTCAAATAATGGGTCTAAGTGAGATAAATTCGACAAAAAGTCTGGATAATATTGATTGCTTGGCCAGATCGGTTCAGCATCAAATTCATAGACGACGCTCTTCGGTCGCTAATTCTTTGACCGAGTTTTGCTTTAATGCTGAACCAAGAGCCAAATTGATCCGAAATCACTCGAAAAAATTCATGCTAAACTTTACACCATTCGCAAGTCTAAATGAATCAAATGTTAGTTCTGATGTTCGGCCTAAAAGTTTTGATTTAGACACAGATGAGTCCCGTTTGGTCAATGAATCTTATCAGGTGTGATCTTAAATTGTATTCAGTTTTGATTAATTTAATTATTTTAAAGAGTTTATTGGAATTATTGGAAAAAGAAATGAATTGTAGACTCATGGATGAGGGTCAAGTTCTTCTGGATGTTTTACAAAATCCATCTTTTGTGTTTCAGACGAATTCTAGCTTCAAAAGTCCTTCTTTTGATGTAAATTTTAAAGCAAAGTAAATTTTTTGAATTTTTTTTTAATTCTTTTTTTCAAATTTAACAATTTAAATAGACTAATAGATCATGCCAAGCTTTTGGCTAAAAATCAATCTAAATATGATGAGCTGTGCATTAATCTGGTCAGAATATTTAGACATTTAGTTTATCATTCAAATTTATTGCAAGAAAAAAAGGTTAGTAACTTTTCTAATTATAAAAAAGTTATTTCAACTAACTCAACAGTCTCAATAAATTATAGTTTACAGAAAATAAGTCCTAAAAACATTTTTTTTGAGTTTTCTCTTGGTACTCTTCATTTTGTAATTTATTTATTTACTTAAAGCAGTGCTCCAAGTGTGCATTTGGAAGAGATTGTCATTATTTTAATTCTAGATCGGAACTTGAGACAATTAAAAAATAGAAAAATGGTTTTAAAATTACAATTTGATTAGAATGTTTCTATATTGATATTGATTATTGTTACAATTATTGACTCGTTAAAAAATCAATAAAATTAAAAAATATAATTATTTGATTTTTTTCAAAATTGTTTATAAATATCTCAGAAAGAATGATGTGTTTTAGATAACTAATATTATTAAAGTTAAATAGATTTAAGATCAAATTGTATATTTGAGCTTTTTTAAAAGAATTATAAAATAAATTCTTTGTAAAAATAATAAAATATAATCAATTAGTGTGTTTTTGGTTAAATGAGCAGCGAATAATTTTTTTAATTAATAAAAAATATACCGTTTGGTTATAATGAACAAAATAAACATTTTTAATTACTTTCCCTATTATAATATTATCGCGTCCTCTGAGTATTTTTTGAGAAACAATATTTTATTAATTGAATTAAAGTACAAATTAGAACCAACGCATTTTGTTCTTGGACTCTTCTTCAACTATTCCAGTGGGGAAAGGAAGAGTCAAGGAAAAAAAATGTACAAGTTAGTTTTTAATTGTACCGTAAGTTTTTCAAAATTTTTTTTTTAAATATATTTTGAATAATCAATTCAAATTTTTTATTTTTTTTGTTAATGTGAGTTCATGTTCGAATCCAACAATAAAAATGACACATGATAAAAGTCATCAAAATAATCAAAAACTTGATCTTAAAACAATTTTATACCTCAAATCTTATTTGGTTTTTAAAAAATTTAAACTTTTTCAATTTTCTATCATTAAAATGAGAATAATGCTTTCTGGTTATAAACAAATGGCACTATATCATAATAAAGAAAATCAAAATTTAGATTGTCTATATAGACACACATTATATAAACGTAGAGTCTAATATCGAATAAATTATGAAGACTATCTTTTCTATATAGAAACATGGTGAAATTTTATTTCGATTTTATTCATAAAATAATATAAAAATATGAATAAAAATAAAACTTTTTATTTTATGTTAAAAAATAATATAAGCTCCATTCCCTCTGACTCAATTTTTTATCAAAACTTCTATAATATTTGTTAGAAAAAATCTTAATTCTTCCAGTATAACAACCTTTCTTCACTTTGACCACCTTTTTATTAATTTTTTAAAATGAATATAACAAAAATCTTTATAGAATGAGTTCTACATTTTATTAGTCTTTGTTTTATGCCCTTTTATTCTGCATAATCTATGAGTCAATATAAATTTGTCTATATTTTTTTAAGTCTATGTCTATATAAAAAAGTAGTCTATATTATGATATAATCCCAAACAAGCAATCAATTATCAATTAGATTCATAAAACTCTTTATTCTTTATTAGTAATTTATTGAAAAAGACGGTTTTGTGAAGTTCAGTACAAAAGAACAGAACAAAGTGTAAAAAAATTAAATAACTTTTTTTCTAAAAGTTTAAAATTAATTCTGTGAATGCAGAATGGTGCAACATACAAAGTTGCATCAACTGTAAGTCTGCTAATGATGTGCAAAATCTCTGCAAAATGCACTACACTCGATTATATTGAAATTTAATTTCTGCTGAAATCTGCAAATTTAGCAGACCATGATATTTGATGCAACTTTGAATGTTACACCATGTTGCATTTACAGAATAAAGTTTTAACCTTTAGAAGTTATTCAATTTTTTTACATTTTTTTCTGTTCTATTCATCATTTTGTATTGAATTTCACAAAACCACAAAGACGAATATTTGAAAATTAAATTGGTAAATAACTAGACCATTATTCAATTACCATTTTACTCATATTTTTATATAAATATTGAATAAAAAAAAATTAATTAATTAATTTTTCTCATTTATTTTGAATAAATTAAAAATAATTGAAAAAAAAAATTTAATAAATTAATAATTTATTTTTAAAACTTATATATAATTTATATATATTAAAGTATCTTTTTCATTTCATGTGTTTGGAAGATATTATTATTGTGAAAAAGACACTTTGAGATGTGTTGAAATAATTTTTTTATAAAAAAATTCCACTTATTATTTTAAATTCCTGAAAAAATTATTTTCAGCCGAATGATTTTCGGCTTAGGATGTGGGAAAAGTACACCAAACAGGAAAATATGAGCGACGATTCGGCAATAGGTCGAACAAGTCTGAATTTAAGTCTTTTCAATCTGTATCATGTGACTGAAAAAATTGAAAGTGTCGAAAAAAAGAAAAATTGCATTCAAAATGAACTAAATCGCCTTGGTGCCACTGATTTGGTCATCGATCTATTTACATCAGAAGTTTCAAAAAAACTTTTCAAAGAAAGTGTCCTGCTCGCAATAGCTTTACTTGATAACGGTAATCAACAAGTGCAAAGAAATTTTTTCGTCCGCTTCAAAAATGACAAAGATTCAGAAATTTTTTTCAAAAATTTTTTTCATCACATTGAAGTGGCCCACAAGGAAATAAAAAATAACTACAATTTTTTTCCTAATGATTTTAATGATGGTAAAAATAATTAATCAAAACTTTTCTTTTTTATTATAACAATTTTTTTCAAGTTCTTAAAATAAAAAATGCTTTGTCCAGCGACACAGATTTATTAAAAACTCCTGAGCTTAATAAAAAAATACAAAGCTTAGACTCTAAATCAACTTTTTCGGCCATAGATTCAGTTCTAAACTTCAAGCCCAAGTCATATCTAAAAGAACTAAGTCCTAGCTCTCTGATTTTGGCCAGACCATGCCAAAATGACAGTTTTAGCGCTAAAATAGACACCGATTTGGTCAAACAAAATAGTCTACCAGAAGATATAGCAATTGTTGAAATTATTCTCAGGTTTTTGCAGTTATTATGTGAAAATCACAACTCAGATCTTCAGAATTACCTTCGATACCAGTCAAATAACAAGTCAAGCTATAATTTGGTCTGTGAGACACTGCAGTTTTTGGACAGCTTGTGCGGGTCGACCACAGGAGGTCTTGGACTTCTAGGCCTTTGGATAAATGAAAATAACTTTCATCTGGTAAATCAAACTTTGGAAACTTTGACCGAGTATTGTCAGGGTCCATGTAGGGTCAATCAATCTTCAATTATCAACCATGAATCAAACGGAATTGATATCATCATTGCTCTTATTCTAAATGACATCCAGCCTTTATCCAGAAATAATTTGGAAATTTTCTACTCACTCAAGCTAAATGCTTCAAAAATGTTGCTGGCCTTGTTGGAGAGCAATGATGATACGCCGAATGCCGAGCGCATTTTGTACAACATAAAGCCTAGTGAATTAATTCAGTTGATTCAGGAAATGTTTGCTTTGAGCAAAAAAATGGAACAGTTGGAAAATTTGAATGGCTCTGATGCAAGTTTGGACTTTGATTTATCAATTTCGTGTGGTCAATCAGCAACTTTTCAGACAGCTATTGAGAGTGAGTATTCGAATGATGACTTTTCCTTGGATCAGACAACTGCAAGCTCAATTGTGTCACAAACAGACTCGGTAAATGAGGAAAAAGTGTGTTTGGTTCGTGAAGTTGGTCACAATATTTACATCCTAGCTCACAAGTTGGCTAAATTTAGCAAAGAATTGAGGGATTTGTTAAAATCAAATGACAATGAGGCTTTATTGTATTATGGAGAACACACGGCACAAATTGAAGTATTTTAATAAAAAAAAATTCATTAAAAAATTCCTAAAAAATAAACTTAAATATTAGATAATTAGAGAGGATAAATCAATGGAACAAGTGGTATTTCCTGTGCCGAGTATTTGTCAATTTTTAACTTCGGAAACAAGACAAAAGGTTTACTTAACAACTGATAAAGACGAACAAAATAGTAAAATAAGTGGCTTTGTTGAGCAAGTCGAACCCATGTGGGATGAAATGAAGTGGCAAAAAAAATTAAGGCAACGCAGCACTTTATATTGGTTCAGTTCAAACATAAGCTCTTGGAATAGCATCACATTCAAGCTTGCTGTTATAATCAATTTGGTTGTGGCCTTTTTTTATCCTTTTCAGAATGAGATAAATGGTAAGTGTGTTTGTTACTGAATTATTTGATGACCAGTTATTAATTTAAAAATTTGGTCTAGGAAATTAGTCACCAAGGTCCCTTCAAATAATTATAGAAATCATGGCTGCTGAAAAAATACAGATATTAGCCAAAATAATTTTCAAAGATTTTTTTCGAAAAATTATCAAAATTTTTATCTTTTTAAAATAAATTTTAAGTGTTTAATGCTAGAAGTTCCAGGGTTTTTCAAAACTTTTTTTTATCTTTTTTAAAAAATTGAATAAAATGCAGTTGTAAAGGATTTAATAAAACGAACTGGATTTAATAACTGAATTTTTTTAAATTTAGCGTCCACAAAAAATTTAGTAAAAAAAGCCTTGGATAATTCAATGATACGTTTAATAGAAAGGATTTTCTTAGACTAAGAAAATCATTTAGTTAAAAAAAAATCTAAAATAAATAAATAGTTTTCAAAACCTAAATTAATAATTGAGTTAAGTGATAAAATTTTTTTAATTTTTTGAATCATTTAATTTCTTTGATTTTTGATATTTAAACAAATAAAATTTTTAAGCTTTTATTAAGAATTAATTTTTTGAAGTGTATATTAAGGATTTATTCAAATCTTTGTCATCATATTTCAAGGACATAATCTTTTATAATATTATTTAAAAGAAAAATTAGGATAATTCTAAAAATCTTTTTAAAAAACAATCAGTTATAAAGGGTATTCAAAAAAGAATGTTCAAACGTTTTGACAAGTAAAAAAACAATGTTTCTATTGTTTTCATGATTTTACGAAATTTTGCACAAATGTTTAATAGAAATTAACAAAAAAATAAAAAAGTCTAGTTGGTACAAAATAAAAAAGCCATCTAGAACAGCTGAACTTGTGAATCACATCTGCCCTCTAAATTATCAAGGAAATATATATTTTTAATATTAAATTCAAAGGTTGGAAAAAATTAATAAAATTTTACTTTTTTGAAATAGAAAAAAGGTGAGAATCTATTTATTTGGTTATATTTTAAAACACAATGAATAATAATTATCAAAATTAAAAAATTAACATTTCAAAATAAAGATCCATTATTATATAAATACCATAGCGTAATTTATTGTCTTCATCCATTAAATTTAATTTGTTTTTTACTTAACTAACTACATGTTAAAAAAAAAAAAAAAATTT
>QEOQ01000600.1:1320-38919 GCA_010279815.1 Brachionus plicatilis | reverse complement strand
ATTTATATTATCATTAATATTGTGCGCTTTTTAATAAAAATTTTTAAAAAAAATCAATCAAATTAAATTCGCACTTTTTTTAGTTAATTAATAACTATTAAGCAATAGATTAATTTTGAATAATTCGACTATAAAACACTGAAACTCCTCCCAACCTCGTATACAAATCTTATAACATGGCGAAGATTTTTACTCATATAACCATTAAAAAACTGAAAAGTATTTTTTAAATATAGTTGTGAATAATTTTCACATACAACAACAAATTCTTTTTTTCTTTTACTCATCCATAAAGTAGGCTTTAGGTGTAAATATTACCCTACACCTACGCATAAATTTTTTTGTGTAAATATTGCTGTTAATTTTTCCAATTGGTTTTTTGATATGAAAAGTAAATTGATTGAAAAGTGTTGCCAAAATGCGGAAATTTATTTTATTTTGACATCTAGACTTGATATAACACTTTTATTTAAATTTGTTTAGCTGAAAGTTTTTTTAAAATATGATCCATAGTTTTTGTATAGATTTTTTTTGACCAGATTAACGAAAAAATGCGAAGCTTCTTCAATCGATTTGGTTACTTTGTTAAAGTATTTAATCGTTTCTGTCAATAGATTATAGTGAGAGATATGTTGGGACAGGACTGAGTCATTCTATTCCATTGGTTGAAAGACTGGTGAAGGAATACAAAGAAGGTTTCGAATCAAGACATATTGAATACCCAACTCCATTGTGTAATTGCTACCTTACTATTTCTTCTTATTTTCCTGAAACTTGAACTATTTTAACATGTGCCACATGTAACAATCTTTTCCAATTTATGTCTTTTCAACTTTCATTTTTTTAGCTTATTTACTTTATTTTGATTCTTTTTTTTATCTAATTTTATTTACTTTAATTTAATTTTTATTTTATTCATTTTTATTTTAATTTTTTTATTTTACTTTTCAACTTATTCTGAAGGAGCTTTAGCTCGGTACAGAAAACAAATAAATAAAAATAAATAAATAAAAAGATTCAAGAATGATTTTTTAATGAGGTGTAGGTTGCTATTAAAACTCGATCTAACATTGCAAACTATATTGTGTTCTAAATATATTCTAATGAAGTCTTGAGAGGCTGCTTTTCTTGCTTTTGATGCCACGAGATATCGCTTCGCATTGTTTGATGCATGACGGGTGGTTTTCGGGGCAGTTTATTCATGTGAACAATTTAGGGTCACTGACATTTGTCATGTGAGTGATTGCCTTACACAGGTTGACGGTTTGGCAATATATGGGCAATATGTCTTTTAGTCGGCTTTTTTTTGGCAATGGAAACATAAGTCGGCTTGAATGTTTGTTATTAGTAAATATAACGACGAAATTTTGATTGTTAATAGATTCGACTGGAATTTGATCGGCAGTTTTTCACGGGAATTGAATGATACGGTTAGGGCTCCTGGTCGTTTGCGTGATTGTTCGTGTGTGTCAAGATTTGGGTGATTTTTAGATTCGACATTGGTGTTTGGTGGGTTGTTTGAATAGTTTATTTGGTGCTGGGGTTGATTCAAAAAATTGAAGTACGCTATCAAATTTTGATTTAATATGCTTTGGAACCGATTCCATTGGGTAAGATTATCCAGATTCTAGGTAATAAAAAGTATCTAAAAGAAGTTGAAAAATGGCCTTTCAAATGGAAAATGAAAATTAGCCTAGTTTTATATGGACATGTATTTCTTTAAATGTACTCAAAGGAAACGGTAAATAAATGATCTCAGCAGAAGCTCAGATCAAACAAAGAATAGAAACACTAAAAAATCACTTATTACCGTTCAAGAAGCTGTAGACGCATCAAATAAAGTCTAAAAGTTCCTTACAGTTTCGAGAATCTTATTTGAACTACCTTCGATTTTTCTATAATAAATTCGAAAAATATTGAATTTTTTAAAAATTTCTTAGATTGCTAAAAAAAACTATTTCTAAAAACTTTAAAGGTTAAATGCATTTATAAAAAATGGTTTACTTCATAAATCAGAAAATCTACTATTTTTCTGTCAATTTAATTGAAGAATAGCAAAGATTAGATATAAAAATTGGACAAGTTGATCATTGTCATATTTAATGTTTGAGTCTTCTTATAGAGCTTATGAAAAAATACTTTTGGTCAAGAATATCAATGTCCAGTTGAAATTAATAAAATAACTGCGTATTTGAAAATTCTTGATCGGTTGTAGACGCTTTCGTTAATGTCACAAAAAGTAGATTGACATATTGGCGATGCAATTCCAGGCCTAAATGTGATTTTTTTAGAGAAGAAAAAAAAGTTAGTAAACAATTTAAAAAAGGCTCTAAATGAGTGATTTAAGTTTTAATTAGAATCTAAAATTTGTTTAATAAGTTCTTTATTGAATTCATAAAAATTATAAGAATAGTTTAAGCAAGAATGTGCTCAATGTTTTACCCAACAAGCACTTGAACATTCATTTGAGGCAGTTTTATTTATTTTAGATTAAAAAACTGAAGAAAATTTTAGCAATGGTCGTAAAAAATTTATTCAATTTTTTCTTAATTGATAAGATCAAATTGAAACGAACTTCACAACCCCTAAAAAGTGTAGATAAAAAGCAAAATGAGGCAGCCAAGCTGTTAGGTGTATCTCCAAAATGTGTCTCATCAGTTAAAAAACGGTATTCAGAGACCCCGTCAAAACAAAACTAATGTAAAAATGTAATTTCAAGATTAAAAAAGATATACTAATGTTTCATTTTACACTAATGATTCGTTGAGGAATAAGTGAAGTTCATCGAAAAATCATCAAATAACCCACTGATATTACGATGAGACTATTAAATCCACAATCAGAATTCATATTTTTGTTGGATACTAGAATATTAATTAAAAAAATAGGAGGTGTCACTTTTTGAACAATTCATGAAGTTTGAATTTTTGTTTAAGTAATATTAAGAAAGCATATATGTTTCATGAACAATAAGTTAAATGAATTATTTAAGCTAAATAATTTGTTTTTAGGCTAATTTATTAAAAAATTAGTTAAAAAACATGAGAAATTTTTCTTAAGCTAAATTAAATATCAAATAATTAATTTCTTATTAATTTCTTCTTATTTTCTTTACAGGTTCCGTTTCAGACTCAGGTTCAGGTTCTATAAAAGAAAAAAAACTTTTCCTACCAAGTTTAGGCATATTTTTACTTACAATCTAAGAATTAAAAGGAACATTTTTGAGGGGTAAAGGATTTTTATTTAAAATCAATTGATTATCAAAATTTTGTATTTTTTCAATTTGCTTTTTGATAGAAAGATAAAGGTAAGCTTATCTTGACTTAAATTAAAAAAAATTATGCTTAGGTTTTCATTTTCAGAGTCACAATTAGACTCATTATCAGACTCACTATTAATATCACTTGTAATTTTCCTGACCTGTATCTACAGATTGATCATTATTACATTTTTGTAATAACTAAAATAGCATAATTAAATCAACCCTGCTTAGAATACTTTAAAAAAATTCATTTGTTGAAGCTCTTCTTCTGAAGATAAATTACCTAATAATTCTTTTGGTATACCGCATAATATGGTTTACAAAGAATTGTTGTATGATACGAGTTGTTTTTGGCCATTTGGATGAATTTTAAACCCAGAGCCCAGTTTTTTGAGTTATTTTCTTTCATCCACAATCAAAGCATGTCTTTGACGTCAACGTTAGTCCGTTCTGACGTCAACGATAATTTTTTTGGTTCTTGAATTATTCCCGTAAAACGACGCTGGATGAGTCTCAAATACTCCTTGTGGTTCAGGATTTTCCATCAGTACACTATTTTTTTAATAATTTTTTTAAGCCGTTCTCTCCTAAAGTTCTATGACCGATCGAGCCAGTTTGATTAGAGTCTAAAAATTTTTTCAAAAATTTATGATCTTTTGTTACTTTTTGAATTTCAGTTTTCCAAATATCGAAAATTTTTGGAAAATTATTTTCTTTTTCTTTTAAAAAGTGATCGATCAAATTATCTAATTTAAATTGATTTTTAATTTGTTCGAAATTATTTTCAGGTGTTTTTAGAACCAACTTTGAAATAATAAAGTTTAATTGTCGTTTTTTTCTATTTCAAACTCTCCAAAATTACTATTTTTATCAAAAATCTTTGTTTTGATTTTTTCATCTTTATTGATTATAAAAAATTCCGGAAGATTTGACATGTTGTCCAATTCTAAGTCCTTAAATTTAAAATCAGGTTAAAATAGTTTGTTCCTTTTTCAAAAAAAAATTTTTCTTTTTTATCATTTTCGATATATTCTTTAAAAAAATAATTCATAAATTTTCTAAAGGCTTTATCAAATGTTTTATCCAATCTTTTTTGATTTTCTTATGGTGATAATTCAATACCATTTAGTGATAATGCGTATTGGTATAAATTATTAATATTATTTTCCTTATTTTTCATTTTAATATTAAAATATAAATTATTATTTTTGTTTAAATATTCCGTGAACTTATTTTCAATCATTTTTAAAAGACCATTTGAATAAATATTTTCAAAAGCTTTTTCGATCTCATGTCCTCTCAAGATATTAAGAATTTCGGGATATTTTATTTCTACTGGTGCCATGCCATTTAAACTATGAATTAAGGAATTAAAATGATCTTGATCTGTAATTTCTTTTTGATCTTTAAATTCTTGAATTTTTTTTTCTATGTCCAGAAACTTTTTAAGCTCATTTATCAAAGTGTTATAATCTGCATCATATTGTTGGTAATTTGAAGTTTTGTAATCACTCAAAAATTTTAAATTTTTTTCAATCAGAGATTTGTCGAAATAACGAACAAATCAAAACAGGATCATAAAGATAATTCTCAAGACTGTATCGTTTAGTGCAGCAAATTCTATTTTCTAAATCTGGATTCGATTCAAATGCATCTTTAAAATTTTTTTCAATGCCATCATCGCTTTCTCTTAATCCATAAGGTTTAAATAATTCCAGATTTTTATCCAATTTTTTTTGCGCACAATTTTTTATTTGAAAATCAATAGAGCTAAGCTCTCTTTTCAAAGATCTAGCAGGGCAATTTTTCCACCTTTACCACCAGTATACGTTTTGGCCGAAGAGCAAAATTCCAATTGATATCTACGGGATAAAATACGACTAAATTTAAACCCCTCAGGTTTAAATCTTCCCGAATTTTGAATTTCTGAATTTTGTTTTCTAATCTCATTTGAATATTTAATAATATTCCATACATTATTTCTCTTAAGTTATATGTTAATTTAAATAATGCAGCTTATTGATGACATTTTTTTATTTGTCTAATGTGAGTTTGCTTATCTTGATCAATTGTCCATATACTTCCTGAATCAGCTAATTTAATGGTATCAGGTCTATGTGTTGTCATGATTATTTGAATTCCAAGCTGGCTCAGCTCCTTTAAAACTGCGAAAAAATTTTCAATTAGTTTTGGCTCACAATTTGAATCCGGTTCATCTAATAATAATAGTTGTTTAATTTTTATATCAAAAATATTCATTTTAATATTTTCCTTATCTTAATAAGTAAAATTAAATGCAAAATTAGTCTTTCTCCTGGCGACAAATCTTTGAATTTAACCTTCTTTTTATCATAAATAATATGATGCGTTCAGTAACATTTGATTTATCAACAAATCCTTTACATATTTTTTCAATTTTATAAGGAAATTCTAAACCATATTTTTTTTATTAATTGTAACATTAATTTCATCTAATTCAAATTGATAGCGCATATCGAGCATCAAAAATTGTTTTAAACTTCCATAACAATTTTTTTTTAGCATTTGTCGTCTAAAATATTTTTCAAATTCTTCATAATAGATTTTTTTTTATCTAGGGTTGTTAATTGAACTGGATTTCAAATTTTTGAAGTTTTTGAGAAAAATTCAAGTTTATTTTTCAACACTTCGAAATTTTTTGACAAAGGAAAATTGAAATTGAAATATTAAATATGAAGTGAAATTTTAAAAATTTAAAGCAGACAGAACTTTAAACTTCGAAATTTAATACTTGAATCAAAAGTTTCAAGTTTGAAATTATCAAGTTTAAAATTTAGAAGTTTGAAATCTTGAGGTCTGAAATTTTCAATTTTAAAAATTTCTTTTCTAATTAGAATTGACAAATACAAAATAAATATAAATATCTACATTTACTAAATTTAATAGATAATTTTAAAATTTTTGAAATGCTTTCTGATTTAACAAATACGCCTACTAGCCAGACGGATTCAACTCCGGTCTCAATATTGAAAAGGCGCAAAAAAATAGAACCAAGATCGTGTGTTTGGCAAAGCCAAAATGTTGTCAAAATAAATGAATCGTCTGCCAAGTGTAATATACATCAACAGGTGATAACTATTTATAACAATTCAACAACCGAGTTGGTTAAACATTTAGCCGAAAAACATAAAATTNATTTTTTCATTGCATTATTTTTTTTTTTCATAGCAACTAATTTTTTTTCATTGCATATAATTTATTCATAGCAGATAGTTTTTTCATTGCATAATTTTTTTTAGAAAATTAATCAAAATTTCTTGAAAGAAAATCGGAACGAGTCGCCTTCAGTAAAAAAACTAAGAAATAGACGAATTATAAATGCTATTTCAAACTCTTTTCTGAATTTAAATATTGAATAAAATCGTATAATCGTATATGATCGTATAACGAATAGTCAGCCGAGAACAACTAATGCTGTTGAAGCGTGGCACAATGCTTTAACTAGTGACGAAAAAAAAACATTTAAAAATAAATGAGTTAGTAGAGAAGTTATGAGTAGAGCAATCAATCATGGAATGTATTTGGTCAAAGTAAGAGCTGGAGAAATGTTTAATAGACGTGTAAAAAAGATTCACGTTTACTAAGTTTGTGTAAATTGTATAATAAAGTAGAATTGTGTCAATATATTGCAGATTTAATTTTGAATTTTTAAGATTAGACATTAAATTGATTGATTTACCTTGCTATGAAAAAATTTACCTTGCTATGATTTTTCTTGCGATGAAACATGTTGCTATGATTTGTCTTGCAATGAAACGTCATAATGCCGTAATATATGTCAACAAGTGATAACTATTTATAACAGTTCAACAACTGAGTTGGTTAAACATTTAGCCGAAAAACATAAAATTTCAAAATTATCACATGAAAATATTAGACCAAGTAAACTTTTTTGCTTAGATTTTTAGGAGATGACGAATAAACCAGAAGAAAGTCCTAAAACAATTAAAGAGTACCTTGCACCAGATTTAAAAATTGAAAAAATAAACTAGAAACTAATCAGCTTTATTATTGCCAACAATTTGTCTTTTAACATTATAAATTCCGAAGAATTTCAAGAGTTACTTGACACAATTAAATCTCATTACTACAAATTACCTTGGCGTCAAACGTTGAGATATAAGTTGTTACCCGAGATGGTATAAAAATTTCAATACTTTTAAAAAAAATTTTCAATTGTTTTAAACTCCAAAAATTTAATATTTACAATTTCATATTTTATAATTTTGGACTTTCTAATTTTTAAATTTATTATTTCATTCTTCAAAATTTTAAACTTCGAAATTTTAAATCGAACCCATTTTTTTGTATTCGAAATTATTAAAAAAAAATAAAAATAAATATTGAAACTCAATTTATTCAAAACTAAATTTAATTTCAAGTAAGAATTTATTTCAATTTAAAATTTTAAAATTTCAATGTTNCCTTGTCGTCAAACGTTGAGATATAAGTTGTTACCCGAGATGGTATAAAATTTCAATACTTTTAACAATATTTTTTAATAATTTTAAACTCCAAAAATTTAATATTTACAATTTCATATTTTATAATTTCGGACTTAATAATTTTTAACTTTATTATTTCATTCTTCAAAATTTTAAACTTCGAAATTTAAAATCGAACCCATTTTTTTGTATTCGAAATTATTAAAAATAATAGAAATAAATATTAAAACTCAATTTTTTCAAAACTAAATTTAATTTCAAGGAAGAATTTGTTTCAATTTAAAATTTTTAAATTTCAAAGTTCTTAATTTTACCTGAAGTCGAAAAGTATGAAAAAATTTCGAAGTTTTGAAACTTCAATTAACAACCCTATTTTTATCCTTATTTGTTTCTGAATTAGTTATTATTGAAATACATTCTAAGTCAATATCTTGATCATTTTTTCCCTTGGAAAAGTAATACTTATAATAAATATTATAAAAATTCGCTAGGAATTCTCTTGTTCCGAAGAAATAAAGTTACAAAAATCATTGTTATGATTTGATAAAATTCTATTAACTTCTTCCCAACTTTTAAAATCACAGTTGAAACTTTCCAAAACATTTTGAGCAACCAAAGGATTTACCCGGATCATATTCATCATCATGATCGCCATAATCAAGTCTTCTTACAATCATATATGGATAATTTTCATTTTTTTTAGTTACAATATATTCTTGAATTAATTGTAGTAATCTTGATTTACCAATTCCATTTTTTCCAGTTAGAACCATGAAAGATGCTTGATTATTAATCTGTGAATTTAAGAAGTTGTTGATGTCGATGACGAACCATCAATTTTAAAATTATTCTCTTCACAGAAATTTTTAAAAATTTCATTAAAAATTTCAAAATAACCAGAATCACTCATTTTAGAAAATAAAAATGATTTAATCAATTTATTTAATTATCTAATTTAAAAAATTAAGAAATTCTGTTTTCAAATTTCAGAAAAACTAAATAATAAAATAAATTCAACAAGCAATATCCAATATAAATAAGCTTTGGCTGAAAAAAATAATTGAGAAAAATAAAGCCTCAATTTTTATATTCGTAGCTTTTGATATTAAAAAATTTAAAAAATGATAATATAATTAGTTCTCTTTTTATTTTTTTTCAGTCATATGATGTGATATTGTAAGCTGTTTTCTCATGATCGCTATTAAAATGGCAAATAAAAGTTTCTGATCAAAATTTTGATGTTCATACTCAAAATTTACTTTTAAAATATTATTTAGAGCATTTCTAATTATAAAATTTAATGCAGAAACATATTATCATGTGTAGCATACTATGCTAAGTCATACCTGAGTGATGTGCATAATTCTGCATGCAGATGTTTTTTTGCAGAAACTTGCAGTTATAAAAAATTAAGTATAACATTGAATGGTAATTTCGAAAATGTGCTTCTACAATAAAATTTAAAATCAAAAATAAAAAGCGTTTTTTTGCTTCTATTTTTTCAAAAAGCTTGCTATTTAATATCAAAAATGAAATTACCTGACAAATATTTTTAAAATAAATATTTTCTTTCTAACTGCAATTTAAGTTGAAAATATTGATTTTTTAGTTTTATGAAAATAGCTAGAAAAAGTGAATTAAAAGCAGGAATTACCTTGAAAATTCACAAAAAAAATAATTATTTTTAATATTTTTCAGTATTATGCTGATGTTAATGTAAAAATTAATTTGTTTCTTTTTTTACATAAAAATTTATTTTTCTCTAAATTCGTCAACGACCCCTAGACATCTAGAGCATCTAAGAACATTGATAACATAATGATAAATTTATTAACTGTTTTTTCTAGTGTAAAAAAAAATTTCACGCAAAATTAGAGAACTAAGGATTAATTTTAAATCCTAGTTTTAATCTTTTATTCTTAAAATATTTAATCTAAAAAAATAAAATTAAAGCAATTTTTTTAAATCTTGAATAAATCAGCCATAAATATAAAAAAAAATAAATTTAATAATATAATTATTATTTCTATAGATGATTATAATCAAAATAAATAAAAATTTCATACTAAAGTTTTACTTTTTGAATTTACATGTATAAATTTGCTTGAAACACTACCCTTGCTTACAGTCAGAATTTGATAAAATAATAATTTTTTTTCAAAATACCATTCAATTTGAATTTTTTTAAAATGAATAAGTAATAAATCGGTTATAATTTTTTAAATAAAAAATAAAAATTATAAAAAGAAATAATATAAAATGTCGAAAATCCTACTAATTTTATGATTCTATGAGAATCAAGCTATATTGAAAAATAATATTATTTTTCATTTCTACAGTGATAAGTTAAAGATTTTAATTTAGATTTAAATTTAATTCCACATAATACAGCAATTTTCTTCAATTGAATTGAAAAAATCAATTATTTTGCCTGACAACAAAAAAACCGATTTAATTTATTTGCTGTTTATGAAAATTTCTTTTAAAAAATTTTCATCAATCATGGGAAAATTGAAGTTTCTGATCAAAATTTTTAAGATTGTTTGAAATGATAAAATTTAATGCAGAGACATATTAACATGTGTAGCAAACAATGTTAAACTTTATCTGATTGTTGTGCATAATTTTGCATGCAGAAGTTTTTTGCATAAGTGTGCAGTTATTAAATACTAAATTTAATACTGGATGTTAACTTTGAAAAGTGCTTCTGCAATAAGATTTAAAATCAAAAATAACTTATGAACCTTTTTTAATGAAAATTTTTGAGAATGATCATTTTAATTTGAGTGTCAATTCGATCGTTTCATTTCGGAAAAACTTGAATTGCTTTTTTACAATGAGGAATAATTTAGTTCTGTAAAATGCTTAATTTTAAGGAAATTCTGCAAAAAGCTTTGCAATTTTCTGCATTTTGTACACCATCGAAAAGTATTCTAATCTACTGTGCAAGTACATTGCAGAGTTTTTGCAGACATATTTCTTCGGGTTAAGCAAAGTTGCTTAAAAAGTTAACATTTTATACAACTAAATTATTTCAAGTCTAAAAATATTCAAGTTTATCTAAATTGAAACGAAAAGTCGCAAGTCCGGATGAGATATGGGAGGGTAAGGACTCACAGGCTTAAAAAGAAAAGAAAATTAATTTTTTTATTTATTAAATAAAGAAATTTAATTTTAACTAAAAAGGAATCCTAGAAAGAAAAAAAAGAGAAAATTGCAATTAAAATATAATAATCATTAACTCTGCCATGGCCGGTCCCCAGCCCGGATGAGAAAATGAGAGGGTAAGGACAAACAGTTTGACTTGACAGACAACAGAATAAAAGAGTTTGAATAAAAAATCAGCGTAACTTTACATTGTCTCTAAGTATAGGGTAATGTGAATAATATATCTCGGCTTCAAGTAGACAAAACTAACTTTTTTCAGTTCTGCCTTATGCTTAATAAAATCTAGTATCTTAATTTTACTAGTTATGACCTTTGTTTATTCAATTTAAATCCATTATCATGAAATACCCAGTCAAAAAAATTTAAAGACTTTTCAACGATTCTTTAAAGAAACCATAAAAATTCTTTAAACCAGGTTCTTTTCATTCTAGAACCAAAAAGTTTTCAAAACCTAAAGTTTTTCAATTTTAAAAACAAAATTATTTTAGAAAATTTCGAAACATTAAGTAAACAAAGAATAGTTAATAGGAAAAAAAATAGAAAGAATCATTGTTATTAACTCTGCCATGGCCGGTCCCAAGCCCGGATGAAAAAAGAGGAGGGGTGATGATGATGCAGGCGCATAGAGGTCGGGATGAGGAGGCTTGCAAGCTGGAGCTGATGATAGTATGTTGGGTCCAAGTGCCTTAGTGAAAAAAGTAAAGTGTTTCGAGTTTGGATAAGCTTGTATCCAGATGTAGATACGCTTGGTTTGTGGTTCCAAGCTAGTCTAAATAGTTGCCGAGTTCGCAGCCATTAAGTGCTCGGATGAGTGGCGCTGTTTATGATGAACGTCCCATATGTAATTTTGGCCGCTAACTGTTGAGTTGCAATCAGGTTGCCGGTCCCAAGTCCAGATGAGAAAATGAGAGGGTAGCGACTAACAGTGTGACTTGACAGATAAACACACGAGAAAAAGTTTATTAAATATTTATTTTGAAAAAAAAAAATTCGGCTCAGACTCTTTTAAAATTATTTTAGCTAATATTTATTTATTTAATTCAAATTAACCTCCATTAGGAGAAGTAAAATAAAAAATAAAAAATTAAAGTTTTGCATAAAAATAAAAAGAAAGTAAAATTAAATACAAATAAAAGTAAAGAAAAAGGAAAAGAAAAAGATACAGTTATTTATAGTTAATATGATTGTAAGGGAATGATCAAAAACCCTAAAAATTAAAACTCTGTAATTTTCTCGATTCTACATGGATATTCCCCCTTTAAATTTTCCCCCTCCAAATTTTCCCCTTTTAAAATTTCCCCATTAAAGATTTTCCCCATTAAAGATTTTCCCCGTTAAAGATTTTCCCCGTTAAAGATTTTCCCCCTTATTAATTTTCCCCCTTAATTGATTTCCCCTATAAAAAAACTCCCCTTTTATAATTAATCAAATAATTTATCATTTTTAAACATTTTTGAGTAATTAAATTGAAAAAAAGCGAAAAATAATAAAATGATCTAATTAAAAAACACTTTATAGTTTTACGAATACGCTAAAAAAAGTTTAAAAAGCGACATATTTATCTTCAATAATTCTCACATAACCATCCTAATTTTGAAAAAATTCTTAAATAACTTAATTGAATCAGACGCGAATATTAAAAATTAGGAAGAACAAAGGCCAGTTCTACTTAATTGAAAAAACAAATAATTTGTTTTCAAAGATTCATAAAAGAATAGTTAAAAATAAATTGTAAAAATTGTAGATTAATTTGATTAGCAATTTTTATAAACCAATAAAATAAACTGTTCAACGCAGTAGTTATTTTTACTTAATTAATCCACATAAGGGTCAAAAAGTTCACCAGTTAAAAAATTAGTCAGTTCTCTTCTTTTCAAATCAAATCTAACAAATCTCATAGCTAGAAACTATACCTAAATTCACTTATAAAATACTACATTCTAAGCTGGTAGAAAGATGCATAGTTTTACCTTTCAACAATTAGTTTAAAACCAAATAATAAAAATATTTTAGCTCCAAATGTTGGCAATGATTAGCAGAAGTAAATCTGGAAAGAAGAATGTAAATTTGACAGTATGTTTAAATTAGTTTCAATTATTAATCTTTCATCCATCATAATTTGAACTGAGCTAAAAATTCCTTTTTTTGACAAAAAGCTATCAAAACAGCATGAACCAACTGTAACACAAATAAATATTCTATAATTAGTTTTTTAAGACCAAAATTTAACTATTTTCCTATAAATTAGGTAAATATGACAAACTAATTTCATTTACTTAAATGAATGAATATTTTTATCATAAATATCTTTTTGTATTATTTTAGATTTAAATTAAAAACTTTCTGAAGTTTTGGATATAGATATAGATATCAAATTGAATTTTCAGCTTTTTCTCAAACAAATAAGATATCAAAAAAAATCACCGATAAGTATCGTTAGTTAAATAATTTTAAATTGGATTAAAGGGTCAGTAACTTAAAAAAAAAGATTATTAATAGAAATTTTGAAGATTCATTTATAATTATCTCTAAAGAATAAATACTGAAATTCCAAAGATCATTTTTTAAAGAATTATTTAAAAAATCCGGAAAATCTTTAAAGAACCTTTAAAAATTCTTCAAAATTTTTTTGACTGTGTATTTTCTTTTTTTTTTTAATTTTGTTTTTATTTAATTAGAAAATTTCAACACTTAATTTTTATTCAAAATATTTTAAAATTAATAGTTCAGACTTTTGAAAATTATAATTTTTAAATTTTTCCAATATTGGCGATCCGCACCACAACTCTTCACCATTTCCATTAGCTCATTCTCCGTTGCCATAAACGACAATTCTTGGCCTATTCTGCTTTCAATTACTTTCGGGTAAACCACCATTCCTTGAAATATGTTCTCCAATATGATCACACATGCATCTGCACACAAAAATCCTTCTGAGAGAGATATTCGCCTTATGGCCGAATCATCAAGAGTCCTTCCCAGTCAAGCTAAAAACGATGAGTTTATGGATGATTCATCTATGAATCATCTCATTTTTTATAGATGAAAAATGATTTTGGATTAAAACCAGTAAATTTTCATCGTATTCTCTTCAAAACATTTAGAAATGACCCAATCATGAAAAACTTTAGATTTTCATCTTTGCTTCATTCTTTAATTATCTCATCAATTAAGAATGATTTTTTTGGACCAAAACCAAGAAAAAGTTTATCAACTAATTGAATTTATTGTGACATATTATTGGTTCGCTATAAAGTTTTGTGCTTAAAAGATATCGATTTCGACTTTCCTTTTTCTTTAATTGGCTTATGTCAACAACATGCCATCCTATCTTCTCCTGTTATTTAAATTTGATCTAACAGCTATGATCTCTTGTCAGTCTAAAATTTTGAAAACAACGTTAACGGCCAAGACGGGTCTAATTTGAGCCAAACAAAAAAATCAAAATATAAAAAAAATTTACGCTTATTTTTTTAATTTTATTTTAAATATCAATAATTTTTTATTTCTTTTTAAGTTTCAAAATCAAAAGATAAATTTTTTTTTTTTTAGATAAACCATAAAAAAATTTAATTTTGATATTTAAGGGAATAAATCGTAAAAACTTTAAAATGAGGAACAGGAAGAAAATTATAAATTCAGTCAGTTCAGAAGAATTACACACTTTACTAGCTGAAAGATATGAAGCTGAAAGATATGAAGCTGAAATATCGAATACTTCTGGAAATTTAACTACATAAAAAGCCGATAATTAGTGTAAATTCTTAATTAATTGTGTTTCTAGTGGATCTCCTCTTAACAGAGGACTATATGTCTAATTGGGTTGCTAGCAATGTTCTTTGATTCAGAAATTTACTCAAGCTGCCTTTAGTCTAGTTAAAAGACAATAAAGCACAATTCTAAAGCTAATAATTTACCCAAAAGTAAAACATTAAATTTTTTCTATTGAAAAAAAGTGAATTAAATTTTTTAATGAATCAAAAGTGTAGATAAACTTTGAAAAAATTTGGAAAAAAAACTTATATTTTTAAAACTTCTGCTTATTATTGTCTTCTTAAAAATAATTTGAAATATTAATGAAAAATTTGAAAAAATTATGATGTATTAGAGTATTTTTTCATCGATTATTACCGACGCAATATTCTAATTTTCATAGATGAATTTCGATGAAATGGTTCCTAACTCATTAATGATTCATCTATCAATTTTCATCGATTAATCATCGTTTTTTTTTGTGACTGTTTATTCAGTTCAATGGATGGAAATTTCCATCCCAAAGCATCATTCACCAACATCATCAAATGTCTTGCAAATGAACACGCACGCTCACTTCTCAACGGATTTCTCTTGTACGGCATTGCACTTTCCCAGTCACAAAAAAAAACGATGATTAATCGATGAAATTGAGAGGTGAATCATTAATGAGTTAGAAACCATTTCATCGAAATTCAGCGATGAAAAAATACTCTAATACATCATAATTTTTTTAAATTTTTCAAATTATTTTTAAGCCATAATATGTATTTATCTATAAGTAGTGAGAAGTCGGACACCGAAACTAAAGATGTTATAAATCGAAATTTGCACCTAAGACACTTTTTAAAAGTTAGTGTTGTTTGGTTCTCAAATTCATTGGAATATTCTAAAATGAAAATTCTTTATTTTAAACTCAAAAAAGAAAAATATTTACCCTGCATATCTTTTGAAGAAATTGAAAGAGAAGAATCGTTTTCTCTAGCTAAAGGAGACTTGAAATGATCTTTCTCTTAAACGACTTGTTGCTTGGTGTTCATGTGTTGAACTTGATACAGACTGTCTATTCGATTTCCTTGTTGCTGTAGGTCTTGATCTACTTGTTGCCTTATGTTCAAGTGTTCGACTCATAGCTCACTGTCTAGTTGATTTCACTGGTGATGGAGCTCTTGATTCATTTGTTGCTTGATATGAAAAATTTTCCGCGAAATAAAACTGATTTTTATTTTTTCGAAGATGGTTTATTATTCTGCTATATCAAGTTGGTATTTTCTTTTTCTTAAAATTCTGTTTTTTTGATCTTTGGTTTTGGTGTCCGACTTCTCACTACTTATAGATAAATACATATTATGAACTATTTGTTTAGTCTGGTCTAGATTTTCAACGTTAATATTTTCATTAATTGTGCAATCTGAGTCTAAAAATTCTTCTTTACTTTCTGATTCCCAGCTATCTGTTTCTTGGTCGACACCATCATCTTTTTGATCATTATTATCTTCGCTATTATAGGCGTCGAAAACATCATTGAAATTGTCATCATCATATCTTAAGTCAATCGTTTTATTTTATGGGATTAAACCATCCTGATAAATTTTTTTTTATTCAGTATGAAAAAAATTTGGATCATCATTTCCAATTCCACAACATATAAAAATTTAAAATACATTTTAAAATTAAAATTTATTTTAAAAGATAAGTAATATCAAAGCGAATGTAAATTTTTATTGGTTACTAACACGCCTTTACATGAGAAATTTCAATCAGTTTATCAATTAATCGTTTAACTTTTTAAGGATTTGCTTTGTGCTGTTTTTTATTCGATCTATTAAAATGTTCTTAAAAGCAATTTTCCAATAATTTTTCTTTTTATGAAAAATTTAGCACTATCTACATATAATTAAAATATTTAAAAAAAAATTTATGTGCAAATTTACATGTATAAATTATGATATGATATTTGAAAGATACAGAAATATATTCTTTGGTAAGTTCTACCCATAATGTTTTATCCAGCTTTTCATTTTTATGTAACTTTTAAAAAAAATTTAAAAACTTTTCAAAAATTTTCAAAGATTTACCCAGGTCCAGCAATATTTCCGTGTTTTGTTAATATTTTTTCATCATTCAAAAACCAATCGTTCCAGAATATTTTATATTTATTTTTCATTAACTTAAACCAACAAACATCTTCTGGTTGAAGGATATCTAGATATTATTTTATTTAAATTAAAAAATTTCATTCACATATTTATTTATTGTCTTTTTGGTTCCCAAATAAGGATTTTAAATCTTAACTTATTTATTTTAAAAATTTAGACCAAAGTAAAAAACTGATTTATAAACAGAAATTTTTTGGGTCTTGCCTGTTATGTGACCAGCTGGTCACCTAATATGTGACCAGGCAAAATTATTTATTAGGTAAAACCTGGTCACTTAAATAAACATTTGGTCACGAAAATTTTGAAATTGGTCACGAAAATTTTGCAATTGGTCACATAAATTTCTTTTTAGTTTGATAAAATTTAATTGTAATTATAATAAAATAATTGCAATTGCAAATATACTTGCAAGATTTAATTTTTTTTTCATTATTGTTGATGTAATATGGAAATTTTTTAAGCGATGATGTAAAATTGAAGTTACATTAATAATAATCAAAAATTTTTTACTATTATTTAGAAAAAAATGGAAAACGAGAATAATGAAAAAAAAATTTTTAACAAACTAGTAGATTTAGGCTTAATATTTGCTGTACAAAAATGTACGAAAGAAAATTGCAGCAAAAAAGCTCAAAAATGAACTTAACAACTCGAAAGCGTTCTAAGGATTCAAAAAATTGTCTCTTGACTTGGCGATGTAACAGTTGTACAACGTATAAAACAATTTATGATGACTCATTTTTCTCACTTTTTCGAAAGCCATTAAAAATTGTTCTTGCAATAATTAAATGCTGGGCAGCGCAGATTACAATTGCCAAAACAGTTGACCAGATAAAATTGCATTTTGAACATGAAGTCCATCGCAATACAGTGGCATTGTTATTTTTTCGTCTTAGACAATTGTGTACGGTTGACATTGACAAAAAAAATCTCAAATTAGGTGGTGAAGGCAAAATTGTGGAGATCGATGAGAGCCTTTATGCCAAAGTAAAACACTCAAAAGGTACTTTTCATTATAAAATTTTTCAAATTGTATTTGTTTTTAATAAATTATAAAAGGGAAAGATTTAAAGCGTCCTCAGATCTGGTCGTTTGGTTTAGCTGAGAGAAAAAATTTTGCTAAAAATGAAAATGGAAAAGGATACTTTGAAGTTGTCCCGAACCGCGAAGCCCAGACATTATTAGAAAGAATTTATGACAAAGTGTTAGATGAAACAACAATAATGTCTGATTGCTGGTCATCCTATGAAAAAATTAGTAAATTAAAGGACTACACGCACCTCACAGTTAATCATACATATAACTTTTTGGACCCCAATACCGGTGCGTGTACTAACCGTATAGAAAGTTTGTGGAATTCATCCAAACACCGTTTTAAGGACATGAGAGGTTCAAAACGGTCCGAAATTCAAAGTTAGTTGGATGAATTCACTTGGAGATTCAATAATAAATTAAATGATCGAATATCGTGTTATAATTTAATTTTGAATATTATAGCTAAGTATTTTAGGCCTGGTTATAGGTAATTTAATAAAAAAAAAAATTAAATTTATTTAATTTTTTGTTTTTAAAGCTTAAGTGACTTTGAAAATTTGTACACAACTCGCAATGATATTAAACATGATGTTGAAAACTTTGTTCAGCTTGTTGAACCTGAGGAAAATGATATTAATTGTGACGACGTAGAAGAAGAATATATTGAATCTATATTTGGGTCTTTGAAAGGATCTGAATATGGGTCTGAATTTGGTGATGATAACAATGAAGAAGAGAGTAATAGTGTTGAAGTGGAAATTTTCAGTGTAGACTCGGTGGAAGAGTTAAATAGACTTAAAATTTATGAAAGCGATGAAGAAAGTTATCCACATATCGGAAACAATAACAATAAAAGAGAGTGATTTTCTGGTAAATGGCACCGATTCAGATCATGAAGAAAATTGTGAATCAGATTTTGAAAAGGTTAGTGAAGCCATTTGCGAGCTAAATTTAAATCCAACAAAAAAAAAATTAGAAAAGTTGTCAAAAATTGCATCGGAAGCTCCAATTGCATCTCAAGCAACACAGTCTGCTGTAAAAAAAGACCTTTGCAAACATAAAAACCCAATAGCTTGCCCGGAGTGCGGGAAATTAATGAAAAATGAGCGTGGTGTAAAGCAACACATCACAATAATGCATAAATAATTTTTTTTTATTTAATTTTTATAATTTTAAATTAATATTCAAATTGGTCACGTAAATAAAAAACCAGGTCACATAAATTTAATAACTGTTCACTTAAATAATAAAATTAAAAAAAAAAAAATTCCTTATTTTAATAATGATTTGCCTGGTCACATATTAGGTGACCAGTGAATATGTGACCAGTCAGAAAAAATACCTGGTCACCAAATCGACATAAAGTCACTGGTCACATAATATGTGACTAGCTGGTCACATAACAGGCAAGACCCAATTTTTTAAAGATCTTAAAAGAAGTCCAACTCATTTTGAAAGAAAAATTAAATTTTTTGCTCGGATTTTTGAAAAAATAAATTAAAAAAAAGTCCGGACTTGCCTTGAAACTTGTAACTATTAAATAACTCTGCTTATAAACCTTGATATTTTTGGAATAAATGAAAGAAAAATAAAAATATTTTAGCTAAATTCCCTATTAGGAATTTTTAAAAAATTACTTGTTAGAGATGCAGGAATAAAAGAAAGCTCACAGCCACATGTTTCCAGGCTTTGTTTAAATACCTCTCTCGTGTGACAACTGGCTCTATCAAGGACAATTAGAGATTTTCTAATTTGATTTTTATAATAAATTTGGTTTTAAAATTTTTTCTACATAATGCTCAATTAGATTGTTGGCATCAAAAGTTCCTTTAGAATTTAATATAATAAAAATAAGAATTAATTTTAATGAAAAAGCTTATTGTTGATAGCCTTACCTCTTGTTTCATATATATTTTTTGAACCAATATGCATAACAAGACATTTTTCAATCTTTAAATTAGAGACCAGATTAGACCGTATTAGGATACGATATAAATCGCAATGAGGTAAATTTTAAATCTTAAACTATTGATGAAATTTTTGTATCTTAAGCATACTTTACAGCAAAATAAAATGTTTTGATCAATATTTAAAAGGAAATATCTAACCATTTAGACTTTGATTAACCTAAAACAACTGACTGTTTGTTTTAGTTTTCTCAATAAACTAAAGTACCGACTCTAGTCAACTAAAATGTCAATAGTTTCACAGTGCAATACTATGATCTCATGCGCTTAGCAAGTTGTTGGTATTTAACACACATAATATTTATTTATTTATTTAATTTAGCGCCAATTCTGACGATGTATTAAAATTAACAAAAAAAGTAAAAAAGAAAAACCCATTGACAGGTAGACCTTTTTGGAAAAAAATTAATAAATTTAGAACAAAAAAAGGATCAAATTTAATTCCTAACTTGATTTTAAATGAAAAGGAATTCAAAACTAATGAAGAAAAGGGAAAATGCTTCGGAAAACTTTTATCTTCAATATTTAGTCTTAATTCTGATTTAATTGATACTGAGAAAGATTTCGAAATACTAAATTCGTACTCTGATTTCTTTTGGATCATTAACAACAACCAGTGTAATTTTAATGATCCAATTTGCTTAAATAAATTAATCATGGCTTTAAAAAGATTGAAAAATGAAGCGGTAACAGGACCTGACCTAAGTCATAATATAATGTTAAAAAACTTACCTAGAAATTCATTAATAGAAATTATGGAACTTTTTAATTTATCTCTTCGAGAAGGTAGAGTCCCTAAACCCTGGAAAACATCGGACATTACTATGATTCAAAAAAAAGCCTCTTCTTTACAAGATCCTTTAAATTATAGACCAATTAGTATAACGAGTTGTTTATGAAAGCTACTGGAACGCATAGTATATTCAAGATTATACAATTATTTGGAACAAAATTCACTACTTATCAAGGAGCAATCTGATTTTAGGAAACACCGGCGAACATCAGATAATCTTTTCTTTTTAATTCAAAAAATTGTGGAATCATTTAACAGAAAAAAAAGAGTTTGCAGCCTTTTTTTTGATATTTCTAAAGCCTTTGATAGGGTTTGGCATGAAGGTTTACTTTTTAAATTGATTAAAATGAATCCACCTCATTACTTGACTATCTCGATTAGATCCTTTTTAGACTCTAGGACATTTAAGGTAAATGTGAATGACCATCTGAGCGAAGAATATCAAATAACTGCAGGTGTTCCTCAAGGCTCAGTAAAAAGTCCTCTTTTATTTAGTATATATATTAATGACATCCCCAAAAGAAATAAAAAAAATAATGAATACTCTCTGCTTTTCGCAGATGATCTAGTTACATTCTTCATTTATAACGAAAAGGGGAACCTAGAAAATAAGATTAATAAATACACCAACGAACTAGAACAATGGCTTATTAAATGGAAAATGAAGATATCAGTTGAAAAGTCGTGTTCAGTAGTCTTTTCTAGGTACAAAAAAGAGAGTGATAATCTAAACTTAAAAATTTATGGAAACAGAATAGTGAGCCAAAAAAAAATCAAATTTCTTGGTATTAAATTTGATTCTAAGTTAAACTTTAATATACTGGTAGAGGAAATTAAAGAACGCTGCAATAAAAGACTAAATATTATTAAGATATTGTCAAACAAAAAATGGGGTCTTAATCAAAACACACTAGGAAATTTATATAAATCTTTAGTCATATCAATTTTAGACTATTCTTTTCCTTGCTTAAATTCATTTTCAGAAAATAATATCAAAAAACTACAAGCAAATCAGAATACAGCAGTCAGATCTATTCTTAAGTTAAAATATGATACTCCCTCCAACATCGTGCATCATGAGGCTTTTAATAAACTTAAATTACTATCAGTCTCGAATCGGCTTTTTGAATTGAGTGAGAGATATGTTGGGACAGGACTGAGTCATTCTATTCCATTGGTTGAAAGACTGGTGAAGGAATACAAAGAAGGTTTCGAATCAAGGCATATTGAATACCCAACTCCATTGTGTAATTGCTACCTTACTATTTCTTCTTATTTTCCTGAAACTTGAACTATTTTAACATGTGCCACATGTAACAATCTTTTCCAATTTATGTCTTTTCAACTTTCATTTTTTTAGCTTATTTACTTTATTTTGATTTTTTTTTATCTCATTTTATTTACTTTAATTTAATTTTTATTTTATTCATTTTTATTTTAATTTTTTTATTTTACTTTTTAACTTATTCTGAAGGAGCTTTAGCTCGGTACAGAAAACAAATAAATAAAAATTAAAAATAAAAAAAGAAAATTGAAAGACAAAAATATTGATATATATTAGTAATAAAAATGAAATATTTACTTGATATATTATAAAAGTTAAAAGTAATATGAACATAAACATAACTTGAAATAAGGATTTTAATAATTTAATTTTTTCTTGTTTTTTCTTAATATTTTTTTTTTTTTTTTTTTTCTTTTTTTATTTCATTTTTCAAACATTATAAATACTAAAAAAGGGTTGAAGGAGTTGCGCAAGCGGTCGAAACAAACTTTTTTTTAAATTTTAAAATTTATTTTAATTTTTAAAAAATAAACTACTACAAAACAAACAGAATATAACGTAATTGCTCGATTTTAGTGACATGTCACTAAAGTTGGGTATTCGGCTATAGTCACTATTTATCGAACATTGGTTTTCATTTTGACCTTTTTCGACTAATGCGACATGTCACTATAGCCGAAAATGGCCTAAAAATGACGATTTTTACAAATTTTAGTGTCTGAGTTAGTGACATGTCACTGTAGCCAAACAAATTTTACATATCGTTTAAAAATTGTAAATTATGATTAAAAAAGTTTAGTTTTGATAGATTTGTTTTTTTTATACATAAAACAACATATTTTATTATATTTGGATAATAATCAATCCTTGTAATATTCAAAAACGGCCACAAAAACATTAGAAGGTTATTAATTTGTTTTGTATATTAAAAGGTTAAATACCAAAAATCATATATACCAGATTTTTTTTTAATAATTTTTTTCTAAAATTTTATCTGCTGATTGAGAAAAATATTAATATTGAACTTTGTTTAATTTAAATTAATTCTTTATCTCGACGTACTTAGTTTTTACGGGACTTTTAAGATCATTTCAATTCGATCGTTTCAATTCAGAAAAATTTAAATAACTTTTTAACTATAAGCAATAATTTAGTTATGTTAAATGCTTAATGTTTAAGCAACTTTGCTTAATCTGAAAATTTATGTCTGCAAAAACTCTGCAAGGAGAGTGCACAATTGATTTGAATACTTTTTAATGGCGTGCAAAATGCATAAATTGCAGAGTATTTTGCACACTTATTTTACTGAATTAAGCAAATTTGCTTATAATTGAGCATTTTATAGAACTAAATTATAATTTATGTAAATTAATTTAATATAAATTATGCCATACAAAACTTTGTATTGTATGGCAATATATGAAAAAATATGAGAACAAAATTGTTAGCCAAGTAATCAATTGTTCGGCAGAATTCTCTATCAAAACTAGTTCAAGTTCGCTGGCTGTTGATTTAGCTAACATTCATGAGATTCATGAAACTGGAATTGAAGAAAATTCTGGAGAAACAACTTGTCCTAAAAGTCCAAGAAAATACTTTTGTGATCAAAACAAAATTTCTGAGCTCTTTATCGATTTTGTTGTATCAAATATCCAATCATTTAGTATAGCAGACGATACAAAGTTTCGAAAGTTTATCTTTTCTTTAAATCCACGTTTTGTACTACCGGATAGAAAAACTGTTCGGGAAATGATAAAAAGAAATTTGATAAAAAAAAGAATGAATAAAAGGATATTCTTGAAATTAGCATATCGAAGATAAATTTGACATGTGATATTTGGATTTCTTTGAGTAAAGATCCTTATCTTGCAGTAACCTGCCATTTTATTACAAATGATTGGAAGCTAAACGAATATCTGTTAGATATTATTTATTTTCCACATCCTCATGATGCAAGTTTTATTAGCAATACAGTTTTAGAGGTTGAATTTTTTTAATAAAAATTTTAAATTATATTTTATTTTGGAATAAAGATACTGAATGATTTCCAAATATCTAATAAGTTTCACTCATTTACAAGTGACAATGCTGCAAATATGGTTTTGGCTGAAATGATTTGTTCCAACCAAGAAAATTCTTTTCATGTTCGATGTGCAACACATATATTGAATATAATAGTGCAAACTGGTTTGGATAATGATTTGTTCAAAAGAACAATAGAAAAAATTAGATACTACCGCAAAAAAATTCATTCATCAACAAAATTAATTCAATTTTTTGAGAGTCAAACGGTTTCAAATAATGAGCCAAAACTAAAAGTTGTACTTGATGCCCAGACTAGATGATATTCGACACATGAAATGCTACAAGTCGCAATAAAAGTAAAAAAATCAATTACAGCGACTTCAATCCATCTTGAGAATGAAAAAGACTCTATTTTCCCAAGAATTGAAACAACTGATTGGAACTATGCTGAAAACTTAAAGATTTATTGGGGCCATTTAGACAGGGTAAAATAATTGATTTTTTTAAGATATTAATCTAAATATTGATTTAAAGGAACTATTGATCTTGCATTTTCTAAGAAAGTTTCTTCGTCTCATTTGTTTCCATGCTTTAAACAAATAAAAGATCATCTAAACATATGTGAAACTGATAAAAAATTTGATTTAGTTCATGATGCGATGAAAATTATGAAAATGAAAATTATGAAATCAAAATTTGAAGAATACTGGATCAAAATTTTGGATAAAGCATTAATATGTCATGTTTTGGATTCAAGATTTAAAGCACGTTATATTGATTGTAGATTATTAAAAAAAATCTTTTTTTTTAATAAAAAAATTAATAGATATATATCAAACTTCAATTGATTCTAGTCCAAGTCAACCGAGTACGTCTACAAATATAGAAAAAAAAGAAAGATCATTGACTTTAATGGAGCGTATGATTTCTAAGATTACGATTTTATCATAAGTACTTACTGTTGTTAAGATTTAATACTTTGAAATATTTAATAAGTATTAATCTTAACAACAGTAAGTACTTATGATAAAATCGCAAAATGAACAGGATAACGAAAAACTTCGTCCATAAACAATGGCATTCAAAAGAGCCGCAATTAGGCGTTACAAAACATATAAAAATTCTACCTATAGTTTTATTTTTAAATTTTATGTTAGTTGATTTATGTTATATAAAAAGGGATTGATTATTTCCATTGGTAACTAAACATGCCTTTACATGAGAAACTTAAATCAATTAATCAATTAAGCTTTTAACTTATATTTTTTAAGGATTATCTTGGGAATTTTTTTGTTGATTGGCTGTATCAATATGTTCAATTAAAACACCAATCCATTAAATTTTCTATTCATGGAAAACTTTGCTCATCCTGAATTAATTCATGATGATTAATTCTGAAAGTTGAATGTTTTTCAAATAATACTGGAGTCAAAAAAAAATTTTAAATGCAAAACTCTTTTTAAATCTAGTTCCGAAAAAGATGCTTGTTTTTCATGTGAAAAATGCAAAAATTGGATTTGTGGAAATTGTTTGCCAAAGAGTTTTAAACAAAATTATTCATTTTATTTTCAAAAATGTAAATAGAACTAAAATATTATAAGATCTTTATACAATCACTTTTTTTACTTTATTAGTTCAATTTCTGATTTCAAAGTCTTGCGTTAAATTCGTTAAATAGAAAAAAAATTTCTTAATTGTTATGGTAACCTAGTCTAACCGGGTGACCATATTTTTTTTTATTGCTTATTTCTCACCCATTTTGTTCAAAAACTTCAAAAATAGTCACCCAATTTTCCCGAATTTTTTGAGTAACCCCTTTAGCTCCGCGGTTAATTATGTGAGGTCCAAAAGGGTTAAAGCGGTTAACCCGATTACACCTAAAATTGTATACAATTAGCCCGAAATTTAACCCCAAAAAAAGAATTTTAACCCATTTGACATTTAAGAAGAAAATTTTTTGAATTTTTTAATAAAATTATTTAATTCATTTAATCTAATTTATTCGAAACAGAACAAAGGTGAGTTTTAACGAATTCAAAAAAAAGTAAAAGTTAATCTTTACAATCATCACATAAAAATTCTTTTTTTGTTTTTTTTTTTAAATTCTTTTGACAAACAACTAAAACAAACCCAATTTGAGCACTTTTCACAAGATAACCATTTTGGCGTGTTTTCTTTCTCTTCAGCCATCTTTGTTTCACATGAGCTACACAATATTTCGGATTCTGATAGGTTATCATTTTAATCTGGTGTTAATTTGCTTTCAACAAGCTTTCGTGGTCGTCCTCTTCCTCTTCCAGTTCCTTTTTTAGCTATTTTGGCATTTTTGGCCTCTTCTTGTTTTATTTTGCTTATTACTATTTACATCACTGATTGTGTATTTTAGATTTTGTACAGTATAATTTTTTTTTAGATTGAATTTCTTTTTTCTGTGACATTTTTAGCTTATTTTTAAACAATTTGCTTTTTTTATGTTTGAAATAAAAACTCGGTTTTAAAAAAAATTTTTTGAGAGTGAGAGAGAGAAAATAATTTTACAATTTTTTAATTATTAAAAAATATCGTCACTGCATTTTTATAGTCTTATTCGGTTAAATGGGTTAAATAGAATCTTATTTGGACTAATTGGGTGATTTTTTTGACTAATAGGGTTAAATCTATTTAACCTTTTAAGCCCTAAAAAAAACCCCATTAGATGAAGCCCTAAGGACATTTCCTAAAATTCTAAAAAATTTCTCTTAGATACTTTAAACTGTGATGAATCTAACGGGCGAAATAGGTTAGAGCTTAAGTATTACCTAGGGCCTTAAAGCACCCTTCTCTCGAATCACTAATTCGAGGCTTTTTCACCTCATTAGGCGTAGTCGAACTTCAAGAGAAAAAAAAGCATATAACGATTTTTTTTTTAAATATTTCACACATATCATTCGATTTCTCTCCTCGAGTTCTACATATCAAGATATTTTTTTAGGTAGTAGCTTTAAAAATGAAGGAGATATAGGGGTTTTTCAAATTCGTTCACTCTATTAACCCATAACCCCTTTAGACTAGGTTACCATAAACACTTTCTCGTCATCCAGACAAAAACCAAAGGAAAATAATTAAATTACTTAAAAAATCATTTTTTTTTTGAGTATATTTTACAAAACTGTAAAATTGGGTTTATTGACGTAAAAAAACATTTTTTTTCTTTTTTACATTATTATTTAAATAAACTATAATTCACGTTAAATCCTCTTGGCGTATTTGTACTAAAATTATTTTGTTCAAACAAAAAAAACAATAACAGAATTTTAAATTATTTTAAAAAATTTTTGGGAGGAGGAAAAAATATAGAAAGACAAAATATAGACATGACAAAATAAAGAAAGACAAAATAAAGACTAGGACTTTATGTAGAAAAAAATATAACTGTTTAGTCTTGGCATCGCCAGATTCAAATAGACACTGGAAAACATTTAAGTTGTAGAATTATTCAGGAGAGAGCAGAATAAAGTAGAATATTGAAGCATTTTTAGAAGGTTTAGGTAATAATTTACTAATTGATAAAGAAAAAATTGAAATAAAATTAATTAGACTATTTATTCATTGTATAATTTTGAATTCGATATCTTTTGTTTCTACATTTTTTTTTCCAGGTAAATTCTATATTATCCAATTCAATTTTTTTTTCTATATTTTGTTTTTCTATATTTTGTCACACTGCCCAATTTTTTTTTAAATTAATTCTGACAGTTTTTTTAAAAATTTTGAAATTGTCTGAGATTTGAATAATTTGGAATGTTGGTCTGGAAAATATATTTATTTTAAAGCTTTGCTACATAATGATGACGAACAAATTGTAGAAATTCATTCATATGCTCGGCATAATTCCTTTTTGTCTTCATAATAGAAAATTAGATAAAAAAAAGTTGTTAAAGTGAAAAATAAAAATTATTATTTAAGCTTAGAGATTTAAAATTTATTGTTGATCAAAATCCAAAAATAAACTAAATTAAAAAGATTTAAAAGAAAATAAAAAATAAAACGAAAATAAAATATTAAAAAGTTTGTTTGAGCATTTATTGGATGCTCTACTTATTTCCAATTCACAGGAATAGTCTTGTGAATTTTGGCAAAGATTTGACTCATAGGTTAATTTTCGACTGCATTTACTCCACTCATTTAAGTCACAATCACTAAATAAATTAATATTTAAATCTGATAAATAATTAACTATCTCACAGTCACAATTGTTCATGCCACTGGAATTATTCGAATTAAAAAAAATGGTCAAACGAGAACTTTTAAGCTGATTAAACACACAAGGGTCGAGCTTTTGCATAGGATTGTTGTCCAAAATCAAATATTCAATCTGAATGGGACCAGTCCGGGAGCAAAATGCTTTTTTATCAAATGAATCAATTTTATTGTTTGACAAGTCAAGTCTACTGATGGTCGAAATTGGCAAGTCATCTCGATCTAGCGCAAATTCACTTAGATAGCGCAAATTTTGATTTGACAAGTCAAGCTCGGCCAAATTCACCAAGTGTCTTAAATCTGGAAAAAAATTCAAATTATTGAAGCCAAGGCGCAAAATTCTCAGATTAATCATATTTTCGAATGATTTTTGTTCAATGTCAGATATCATGTTGTTGGTAAGGTCCAAAAAAACCATATTGTAATTCATGCTAAAAGTTTCCTTTCTTATTTTTTCAAGACGATTGTTGGATAGAATCAGCGCCTTGGTTTTTTGTGGCACACCATAGTCGGTTAAATCAGACAAAATGTTATAACTTACATCAATGTAATACAACTCCTGCATCACATTCAAATCTGGTAATATTTGCAGCCTATTACCAGACAAAAATAAAGTTTCCAGTGTAAACTCAAAAGGCTTGAAAATGGCATTATTTAGTTCAGTCAGTTGATTGTAGCTTAGGTCGAGGGTTTTTAGGGAATTGAGTTTTGAAAATCCGCTTGGCTCGATCAGAGATAGTCGATTTTTGGACAAAATTAGAGTGCTCAAAGTGTCCAGTGGTGCGAAGGCTTGATTCGGAATTTTGGCCAGAAAATTTTCTCCCAAGTTCAAATCCTCAAGACCGATTATGCCTTGGAAGGTGTTGGCCGAAATAGACTGGATATTGTTCTGCTGAAGGTCTAGTTTTTCAATCAAAAGACGGTCAAAAATCTTTTCCGGAATCTTGGAGAGATTGAAGCCGGAAATTTTAAGCTGCTTTATTCTGTACTGATAATGAATGCTGATCAATCGAGAGGGAAATTGATCTGTCCGGTTTGAGTCATATCCATCGCAATCAATGTCCACCACTATGTTCTTGTAGTTCGAGTCAGAGTTTTTTGTGTGTTCACAATCTTGGAATAGTGGCTGAATGTCGAGTTGAAATGCGCTTTTTAGTAGACAAATTAGGGCCAAAAGCTTAATCATATCAAGATGCTAGTTTAGAAAAATTGGTCCGAGTTTTTATAGCCGTTGGAGTGCAAAAGAGAAACGCTAAACAAGAAGTAAATTTTATTTTCAAAATAAAAAAGAATCCTAATTATTGTTGGTCATTAGGGTATTAATTTAAAATTTAAATTCTTTGCCTCTAGTAAGTATATCTAGTAGTTTGTTTGTATTCATGATTCGAAAAGTTAAATAAATAAAAGGAAGTTAATTAAAAGTTGTATTCTATGTTTGATGGGATTATGGTGTAATATTTTGATCAAGAATCAACTAAAATTTTTCAAACTAAAGGTAAATTTAAAGTAAATCTTATCCTTCTCTCTTATGCAATAATTGTGCTTATTTGCGTACTATGTTTTAGGAGTTAATACTCTCTCGAATTGAGAAGGTTTTTTTTTTCGATAACAATATTTAGACAAAATTAACTGTTTTTTCATCTAATCTAAACATAAGTTTATGTTGATTTTTCAATTGTGTTAATCAATTATCTAAGACTTTAGTTTGAACAAAGTCTTTTAATTAAAAAATATTGAAACATTCAAAACTGGTTGTGTTTAATGTTTTTATGTATTGGAGTTTAGCTTCATATGCAAAACCCAAAAAAAGTTGAAATTTTTATTAATATTTAATTGAAAAAAATTAATTTAGATAAAAAGCCGAAAAATTTCAATTCTTAAAAATCATCATCACAAATTCACCGAAATTAGATTGGTCAATTTTGAGATTCGATCTGTTAAGACCCAAGTCATGCCATCCATCTTTATTTTTCTTTCTCGTCCTAATTTAGACAGCTCAAAATTTAATCATTTCAAAATCCGATTCCAATAAATATTATTTACATTTAATTGTTTAAATTTATTAATCTCACACACAAACAATTCGTAGATTAGACTTAAATAGATCATATTTTAGAATAAGTTAAATAAAAAGAAAATTGTATAAACAATTAAAATTGCTGCTCAATAAAATTAAAATCAACAAAATTAACTGTTCAGAAAAAAAAATTTTCTAAGTCAAATTTATGTAAAGACTTTTTCTTTAGAATTAAAAAACGATGTTAAAACTTTGCCGTCTAAAACAGGTATGCTATCGTTATCAATTGTTAAAAAAAAATTAACGATTCTTTTTTTTTGCAAAATTTTTTAATTTAACAAATGAATTTAGAACACAAATGTAATGTTATTATTGAAAACTGATGTGTTGAAAAGATGTAAAGAAAAGTAAATTTTTACAATCAAAGTTCAGGAAAAAATCTAAGAATGCTATATTCTCCTAACTTTGATTTTTTTGTTACAATAGTAATATCATTTAAGGCTTCTTATTTTATTTTATTTTATTTTAAACTGTTGTATAATAAGATTATCTTATCTTAATGTGAAATCAAAGTTTAAAAGCTTGGATAAAAATCTGATTTGGAATCTTATCAATCCAAAGTTCTAAAGAAAATTATTTATTTCATTTTGCTCAAAGTTTGAAATATCAAATTTAAACAAATTAAACAAGGAAAGAGTAAAATAAACCAAAAAATTATTAGATTGTTGATCTAAGATAGTTAGCTACAAGCGTCAATTCATGGTCAAGTTAGCGAAAAATAAATGGATTTAAAAACTGAATTTTTTCGGTGTTGAATGGTAGAATTAATTTATGATTCTAAAATTGTTCTATTTATCTAAATGCAAGCTACATTTATTTTCATTATTCATTTTAGGGCAAAATTTAGCTAAGTAAAATTTATGATTAAATTTCAAATTTTCGAATATATTGCTCAAAGTATTTTACAACCGGCTATTCTCTTTTTTCAGAAATATTGTAGTACAGGCCGAGTGTGTGAATAATAAGCTTAGTATTTGGTTAAACACTTTATTTAAAATAAGTTTAGAAAATAACAACTACTGACTCTCTTTTGAAATAACAAGTAATATTTATAGTCTGATCATGTCACTATACTACAATATGGTTTTTGGAGCTTAAAAAAATCTGAAATCCGCAGTATAATTTATTACGCAGTTAAAAAAAATTTGAGCAAATTTGAAATTTTGAAATTTGATCATAAATTTTTTTTTGCTCAAAATTTAGCAATTTGCAATGATAACTACCCTATTCCCTCGTTCGATTATGCTGCACTACAAGCTAAGACATGCAAATAGAAACATCAAATTAAAAATATTTTAGCATGGCTCAGATGTACTTTGGTGCATTGTCCAAAAGCTGGTAGCTTAAATTATGGTGCAGCATAATCAAACGAGGGAATACGGTAGAATTGATTCAACGAACTGCCTCATTCTGAGTATTTGGGAACCTATCTCACTTATAACTAAAGAGGTCAGACTTTAGTTTTAAAAAGGGTTAGTTGAATGAATAATAGTAAACCATGGCTTATAAACTAGAAAAATTTTATTTACTACAAACTTTTGGTCGCTCTTCTTATTTTTAGCTTAAAATCTTAATCATACGATTTTTTGTCATTTTTTGATTTAATAAATATGCCTTAAAAAATCAATTAGTATTTAGAATTACTAATTGTTATGCATTTAATCAAAATAAGTAACTTAATATATTTACCTATATGGGAGACATTATTAAAATTTACTACTTTTAATTCCAGTAAATTACTGTAGCTAGAGGAGTGACAAACGGCTCAAATTCAAGAGCTCGAGGTCCTTTACAACATACTTTTTGCCGATGTCGAAAAACTCAGCAAACAAAGAAATACGCGCCTTTGAAAAAGTCAAAAAAACGCATTTTTCGACATTTCCCATAAGGTGCTGGTGAGCTGGATTTTTCTGAATATTTTAATGATAATAAAAAATTTTATTTGCAAATTTAATTTTATATTATTCATCTAATTAATTAACCAATAATTTGGTTTTTTAACTAAAATTTTAATATAATTTTATTAATTTTATTGTCTATATAGTAAATGGAAACTAGATCAAAAATTATCGAGGAGCTAAGAATTTTTAAAAGTAAAATAAATATTTAAAAATTACCAAAAAGTTCGATATCGCTAAATCAAGTTTCAAGTAGTTCAGAAGTTAATGAGTTGTTTGAATTAAGTTCTAAGAAACATCAAAAACTTTAAAGTAGTCAGATAGCTAAACATTTTGAATGACATAATCAAACATTTTTCAAGGTAAAAACTAATTATCTTGATGAATTATTCAGTTCTGAGTCATTTCAATCAATATAGAGTAGTATATTTGATGAAAGAGTGTTTCAAAACCAAGTCAGAGCTCAGTAATGGAGAGTATTTCGAGTAAGCGAACTAAAAATTTAACAAAAATTTCAAAGACAACCATCACCTGTTCGAAATAAAAACAAATATGATTATTAAGGTAACCTAAATTATTATACTTTTAAAAATTTAAATTTAAATTTAAACTATTGACAAATAAATTGATTCCAATGACAAAAAATACTGAGTCATCTATTTTTTATGTGATAGAACATTTGATATTATAAAATAGGACAAATTGAAATCTTGATATGAAAAAACTAGGTGATCAATATGAAATAGATTATCGTAAAAAAAAATATGATTAAGTTGCCAAATATATTGGAAATTCAAATGATTGCGAAAACCAATTAAAATCTTTATCAGAATACTCAGTTGAAAATCCAAAAAAAAATGCTTGTGTAAAAAAATTAAAAAATTCACAAAACCTTATCATTACTGTAATATAGCGACATCTTTGTCGATATCACTGGAGTTAATTAACTTAACGATGAGCGTTTAAGTTAAGATGGAGCATAAAGGCTTAAATTAATTACGCTAGTTAAAAAACTCAAAATGCTAGGTTAATAAAAAAATTCGCTAAGTAAAAAATTTAATTTGCTAGGTATTTTTTATTGGCTTTTCAAGCTAAAAAACAAAAAATGCTAGGTAAATTTTTAAAAAAAATCTAGGTAAATTTAAAGAAATGGTAGGTAATTGGAGAAAATGCTAAATTGTAAAAAAAATTAAAAAAAATTCGTCAGGTAAAATAAAACAATAACTAAGCAAATTAAAAAAGTATAAAAAAAATTTCTATTGTATCATAAGAGCTTGCAATGCTTTGGCTGGACGACCACGTTTTCTTTTTTCTCCGATTGGAACATCTTTCGCAGCAGCAGGAACTTTTATATATTTTAATCGCATTGCTAGACCAACTAGATGTTTACAAGCATAAATACATGCTCCAATACGTCTAACGAGTAGATCGGATAGACGGGCCCAAAGGTCCTAATGTAAACATTACAATTTCTTCTTTTAACAATGAAAAAGGATTATATCGAGACAGATTAATTCAGTTAAGATAGTGAAGCAGAGCTTTTGATATGCGAGTAACGAAACGTTAAAAGATATTTTTGTATGTGCTGTAATTGGATTTTTATTCAATAGATGTTAGTTTTTTCGCGAATCAATTCGAAACTAATCCAATGGTTCTGTTTACTTTCCCCTCAAATCAAATTGATTCAGACCAAAACCGAACGGTCTTGTTTGGTTATTAAGCTTGTCTCGACTTGGCTCGTTCCTCACAATAAAAAAATCTTGACATTGCTTATGAAAAATTAGAGAATTAGAAAAATAATTAGGAAAAAAAATAAAATGTTAGAGAATTACAAAAATTGTTATGATGAAAATTACATAAACATACATTACAAAGACTGAAAGAAACAAGCTTAAATATAATTAAGTTTTTTGGCTCTAAGAATGATCCTTTAAATTTACCCATTTATTCCAACAAAGATCAGCATAATTTCCACATTCTATCATTAAAATGTCCAAATTTAAGTCTTGACTCAAATCAAAAGCGTCAAATTGATCTTTATGTCACCAATAGAAGTGAGAGTGATACGTCTTGTTTTCGCAAACTAAAAGGTAATCTTACACTTTCCGACAAAGAATGGGCACAAAGAGACGGTGACCATATGCTTAAAGACTTTCATTCAGAAATTCGAACAACAGTTGATTATATTTTTAGAAAACGAATAACCTTTATTCTTTTTATTGCTTATAATCAAATTAGACTGCTGTGTTAGGAAGCAAGAAAAAAACTAAATGATAAAAGATTTGAAATTGAAGCAATGAATAAAGCAAATTCATCTGTTGATTTAGCTCGATATCATATGGCAGTCCTAAAAAATTTCTCGCAAACAAATTAAATCTAAAAAAGGAAAATATTAAAAAGTTTGAATATAAATAAAAATTAAAAAATAATTTGAAATTAAAATCCAATTTATATGGCTAAAATTTAAAATTTTCTCATTTTGTATCAACCAATAAAATTTTTTCTTAATAAATTTTTTATTTAAAATTGATGTCAAATCAAATTCTAATAAAGAATTTAACGATTTCTTATAGTGCTGATGTCCGTGCAAGCGGACAGTAAACGGGCTAAAATTTTCCTAAACCGTGAACGTGACCATATTAACAGTTCCAATTTGGCGGACGGACATTGGCCCGTTTATTTTGGCGGGCTAATTTTTTGCCCGTTTAATAATCGTTTACTTTTGAAAGGGTCAACAAAGTTCGAATTTTGGCTGGCGTGTTTTAAATTTAATAAAAAAATACTTTTCTTAAATAATTAATTAAAAATAAATTTTTAAATGTTTTTCAAAAAACTGATTTGCTAATTATTTTTTAAAACAATTCAAATTAATAATTCGAATTTTTGCCGTTCCAGGTAGTTATTATTGCGGCCTTGTTAAGTCAAAGTCACTTGAATTAAGGTTCTTAGAAAAATATTTAAAAAGGACGGTTTGCACGTATTTTCAATTCAAGATATTGACCTTATTTACACGTACTGATAAAAAAGAGTTCTTGTGTGTTAAAAATATGATTTTATTTTTCTTCCAAATTGTCTCATTCCAGAAATATAAGAACTTAACACTCGACAAAATACATCAAAAACAATAATGAAAGAGCATAAAGTCTAGTTTATAGTGCATTTTCAAAATTTAATAAAATTTTTGTGATTAGTGAGATATTTTAATTCAAAGTTTTTGTTAGTTTTTGTACTTTGAACTTTTTTAAAGGGTATCCCCAAGCGAATTCCAAAATTCAATTATCTGTATTAAACTTCGAATTTGATCATAAATTGAGAAAGTTGGGTACTCATGAAAGCTAACTTTTTTCAAATTCCTTTTTTTCCTTATTTTTTTCGCTGAAAACTCTTCACCAATTTATAACTTTACAAAAAAAATAATTTTTTTTGATTTTGTAGAAAGCAGTAGACTGAGTAAATCCCAAGCTTCAATTTGGTAACATTTTCATTCAATTTGGACAAATATTGAATGAACTGGGCCCTTTAAAATGTTTAATTTTTTAAAAGAACCCATCAACTTAATATCACCATAACTTTGTTTAAACTTAATTATTTTTCATTCTGTTAAAAGATTTAAAAAAATTAGGAGATAAGCTTTATTTTGGTGTATTAAACTACGAATTTGATCAAAAATTGAGAAAGTTGTGTACTCATGAAAACTAACTTTTTTCAAATTCCTTTTTTTTCCTTATTTTTTTCGCTGAAAACTCTTCACCAATTGATAACTTTACAAAAAAAATAATTTTTTTTGATTTTGTAAAAAGCAGTAGACTGAGTAAATCCCAAGCTTCAATTTGGTAACATTTTCATTCAATTTGGACAAATATTGAATGAACTGGGCCCTTTAAAATGTTTAATTTTTTAAAAGAACCCATAAACTTAATATCAGCATAACTTTGATTAAACTTAATTATTTATCATTCTGTAAAAAGATTTAAAAAAATTAGGAGATTAGCATTATTTTGGTGTATTAAACTTCGAATTTGATCAAAAATTGAGAAAGTTGTGTACTCATGAAAGCTAACTTTTTTCAAATTCCTTTTTTTCCTTATTTTTTTCGCTGAAAACTCTTCACCAATTGATAACTTTACAAAAAAAATAATTTTTTTTGATTTTGTAAAAAGCAGTAGACTGAGTAAATCCCAAGCTTCAATTTGGTAACATTTTCATTCAATTCGGACAAATATTGAATGAATTTGGCCTTTTAAAATGTTTTATTTTTGAAAAGAACCCATAAACTTAATATCACCATAACTTTGATTATACTAAATTTTTTTTCATTCTGTGAAAAGATTTAAAAAATTTAGGTGATTAGCTTTATTTTGGCGTATTAAACTACGAATTTGATCAAAAATTGAGAAAGTTGGGTACTCATGAAAGCTAACTTTTTTCAAATTCCTTTTTTTCCTTATTTTTTTCGCTGAAAACTCTTCACCAATTGATAACTTTACAAAAAAAATAATTTTTTTTGATTTTGTAAAAAGAAGTAGACTGAGTAAATCCCAAGCTTCAATTTGGTAACATTTTCATTCAATTCGGACAAATATTGAATGAATTTGGCCTTTTAAAATGTTTTATTTTTGAAAAGAACCCATAAACTTAATATCACCATAACTTTGATTAAACTTAATTATTTATCATTCTGTGAAAAGATTTAAAAAATTTAGGTGATTAGCTTTATTTTGGTGTATTAAACTACGAATTTGATCAAAAATTGAGAAAGTTGGGTACTCATGAAAACTAACTTTTTTCAAATTCCTTTTTTTTCCTTATTTTTTTCGCTAAAAAAACTTCAACAGCTGATAACTTTACAAAAAAATAATTTTTTTTGAATCTGTAAAAAACAGTAGACCCAGTGTATCCTGAGCTTCAATTTGGTACCATTTTCATACAATTTGGACAAAAATTGAATGAACTTGGCCTTTTAAAATGTTTAATTTTTGAAAAGAACCCATAAACTTAATATCACCATAACTTTGATTATACTTAATTTTTTTTCATTCTGTGAAAAGATTTAAAAAATTTAGGTGATTAGCTTTATTTTGGTGTATTAAACTACGAATTTGATCAAAAATTGAGAAAGTTGGGTACTCATGAAAACTAACTTTTTTCAAATTCCTTTTTTTTCCTTATTTTTTTCGCTAAAAAAACTTCAACAGCTGATAACTTTACAAAAAAATAATTTTTTTTGAATCTGTAAAAAACAGTAGACCCAGTGAATCCTGAGCTTCAATTTGGTACCATTTTCATACAATTTGGACAAAAATTGAATGAGCTAGGCCCTTTAAAAAGTTTAATTTTTGAAAAGAACCAATAAACTTGATATCACCATAACTTTGATTAGACTTAATTATTTATCATTCTGTAAAAAGATTTAAAAAAATTAGGAGATTAGCTTTATTTTGGTGTATTAAACTT
>QEOQ01000666.1:23916-54643 GCA_010279815.1 Brachionus plicatilis | reverse complement strand
CTATCTAGCACATATCTAAAAATTGATTGACAATAAGTTTTATATAAAAAAGATACCAAGTATGGATTTATCATTTTAGGTTTACATCCAAGACCATATAACGTATATAAACTTTTTTCAACCGATTTCCACTTGCTTTCGATAAATTCATTAATATATTCTGTGTCGCCAATTGGCAATCCAAGATAAATAAAACCAGAAACATTCGGTATAACATTACCATCTAAACAGAATTTGGAGTCATAGTAAATTTTCGTTTTATAAAAGCTAGTGGCTGTTGATTTTGAAGCATTAAATTCAAGTTTCCATGTTCTTGCGTATTCCGCACATTCGGCTAATAGAAGTTCAATTTGTTTATGTGATGATGATACCAAGACTATGTCGTCGCAGTAGGCCATTATAGACAAATTAGTACCGTTTATTCTGGCGCCAATGTTCATTTCTATACATTTGCAGATTAAGTCGTTTAGAAAGAAGTTAAAAAGAAAAGGAGAAAGTTTCCCACCTTGTTTAACTCCCTCTGAGCTCATCACATTTTGACTTACTTCTCCATCTAAAATTAGCTATTATCGCAAATAATTTAGCTACTGTCGAAAAATATTTTTTTTTTATTCAATTAGCTATTTTGGAAAGTAAATTAGCTACTCGAAAAAAATAAATTAGCTACTCGAAAAAATAAATGCCAAAAAAATGTCCAAAAAATTTAAATGAAATTGAATGTCAAAAGTGCAATTTCATTTCAATGTAATTTCATTTCATTCGAAGTGGCAAATTATTTCAATTATTTGGACATTATTTTTTTAAATAAATTTACATAAATGTTCGAAATTTACCAAATTTTAAAATTTGGTAAATTTCATTTGTAAATTTATTATTTTTTACGTAAATTACTAAATCCGGAACACCACTGTAAATGATTATTAAATTGTAAAATAGGCATTTAATTGTATTTTTTTTTATTTCTTTATACATATCATTTTTCAATTTGTCCATGGGACTTAAACTTTAATAAATAAATAAATAAATATGCTTTTTTAAATGATTTTATCAAAATTTATTAATTTTTAATAATTAATGTATAAAGTTAAATAAGAGAAGTGCTAATATGTCTTTCATGACACGCTTGATGATTAAACTTTAAATTGAATTTAATTGATTTTCAAAAATGTTTCAAGGCTGGTTAGTTGATAGCAAATTAACGTCATATGATCCATCGATATCAAACCTTGGATTATCCTCAACTTTATTTATAGTCTGCTTGCTCGCTTCGTTACACAATAACCAGAGATTTTGTAACCTTGTAGATAACATTTGAATTGGCGGCAATTTCTTCAAATAAAAATACATAAAAAAATATTATTTAATTCACTAAATACTTCTAAATTTTTTATTTTTATTTTTTCGGTTTTTTTTGACCATTCATTAAAAACTGCATCAACCGATAAATCCTTTAAATATTGAATTTAATTAAATTGTTACATTTTTTTTCTTTTAAATTACCATATTGACTGCATTCAATTTGATGTCATCAATGCCAAAGTCTTTCCAATAGCAAGATGGCTGCTGAAGAATAAACCTCAATTGAGATATGTTTTCTAAATCTTTATCCAGAAACATGTCTCTTGAAAAAGAGAAAATTTGATTTGCGCCAGATTCGCCATGCACATCAGGCATTAATTTAAAGCGTTTTAAGATTATTCTCCATTCATTGTCTGAATCACCTTAAATGTTCATTATAATTTTTTTTTTGATTTTTCTCAATTAATTCACGAATACCTGAATATTTTTCTTTGACTTTTATAGTCAGATATCCAGTGTAAAAATTTTTAAAAGAAATTTCATCAAACTTTAAAAATAAAATCTAGAAAAACGAAAAAAAATTTTTTTTGATTTATTTTTATTACTCTAAAAGTGTCCCTAAGAATAAGGTCGAACATTTTGCATCCACTATCGAATTGAGTTTTTGATCTTTCGCCTATGAAAAGTCTAATTTGGTTCTTGATCTCATATCCCACTGCAAGACATTGCTTATTATCTGATCTCTGATGTTTTTCCGTCATTTGATGAAGTTTTAAATAAAAAGATTTACTACTTTTTAAATATTAATATTTGTTCCCATAGAAACAGCTATTGACAATGATTATCGAATTGTCTTTGATTAAATTTTAAAGTTTGTTTGAGGATGTTAACACTTGCATATCATAAATTAAATAAAAACTGTAATTGTTTTAATTTAAATAAACTTAAATTTATTAAATAATAAAAAAATAAAAGTTTGCATATTTATTTTTATCATTGGTCACAAAATATATTTAATAAAAAAAATATTTTTAATCTCTTTTAAAATATTAAGTGAAAACCATAAATGAATATTAAAGGAAAATATAAATCTGGATAATATAAATAAAGAACTGTCGGAACTAAAATTAGACAGCGTTAAATTTGTTGTATGCAAACCAGACACTTATTTTTTATTACTATTAAGTAAAAAAAACTAGGGCAGTGTGACATAATATAGAAAGACAAAATACAGAAAAAAATTTTTTATTTGATAATATAGAATTTACCTGGAAAAAAAAATGTAGATAAAAAAATATAGAAAGAAACCTAAATCTTTTACTTAAGCCTGCAATTTCTTAATTATTTAATTTTTTTTCTCTTTTTACCCCTCTTTTATGTAATCTAGACTTCATAAAAATTTAAAATTTAAAATTTTAAATGGATTAATGAACTTAATGTGATTTGTAAATCAGATTTTTTTTTTATTTTTTATTTTCTTTGCTAAATTGTAATTTGTATTTTTGTGTTTCCTTTTCAACTTGCCTATGAGGCTTAAAGTTTGTTTTTTTTTTTTAAATAAATAAAATAAATAAAAATAGAAAGAAAAAATATCGAATTCAAAATTATACAAATTAATAAATGAAAATTATACAATGATTGTCCAATTTTTTTCTACATCAATAAGTAAATTATTATTTAAACTTTCTTAAAATGCTTCAATATTCTCACTTTTAAAATCTGTCACTAATCGTAAAATTCTCAAATTAGTCTCATGATCGTCTTTTTTTGGTTAAAACTTTCTATATTTTTTCATATCTATATTCTGTCTTTCTATATTTTGAAAAAAATTCTACGATTCGTCTTTCTATATTTTGTCCGCCTCCCAAAACTAGAATCAAAAATTTTGGTACCAAGACAAAATTTTTAGTACGTTTTTAGGTAAGTTTTTTTGGATTGGATTAGATTTCCTCTCGCTCTTCTCCTGCTCAAGGTAGTGTGTTCCAACTTCTCTAATCTCGTTTCATAAGATACGATAATTTCAAATTTCTAAGCGTTCTGCTTTAGTGCCAAGGGACCAATTAGTTGGAGTCACACAGTTGTCATAAACTTATCCAAATTATCGGAGCAAACAATAACTCTTCCAACAATACTGAGCAGTAAAAATTATTAAAGGAAAATGAATATGATTTGCTTCACCTGAATGCCTAAGACTCTAAGGAATCTCAGATATACCCCCTCGATGAATATCCAGAGAGAGTAAATGTAAGTTCAGCTCACAGTCCGCTCATGCCGCATCAAAAGCTAATCGAGGTCTAGGAATGTTAAAAAACACATTCGTTTTTAGGGATGTAGAACTATGGGCCTCACTCTATCGCACCTACATTCGTCCGCATCTGGAGTTTTCAGTGTCAGCTTGGAACCCGTACCTCAGGAAGGATATAAATACCCTTGAAAAAGTTCAGAGAAGAGTAACGAAAGCCCCCACTGCCTTGAAAGGCATGGAGTACGAGAACAGACTTGAGCGGATGGGTCTTAAATCTTTGGAGACAAGACGACAACGTAGTGACTAAATTCAGCTATATGACATAACGTGGCACAACGAGCCAAATTGGTCGGCTCCGAGAGACACGAAGAGAAGTCAACTACGGCGTGAGATCGTGGCATCTTGTCAGAAAAGACACAACATCATTCTTCATCAATCGTATAACTAATGTATGGAACGAACTGCCAGACGACATAGTCACAATTGAGACCGTGGACTCCTTTAAAATCAAATACGACCATTATCAATTAAGACGACCGCTTTGAGGGGCATTCTTGCGAGTTATCTCGCCACGCGGTCTTACTACTACTACTACTATACAAATTGCATTTCCAATTTGATTTTATAAAATATCTCTCAACTAGAAAATGAGGTCTAAAACCAAAAAAATTAGGTAATCTTTACAAATCCTTAATAGGATCAATCTTGGATTATCCTTTTCCTTGTTTAAATTCTTCTCAGAAACTAACGTCAAAATAAAACAAGTTACTCTAAATTCAGCAACTCGATCTATTTTGAAGCTGAAATGTAATTCCCCCTCCAATATTATGCACCAAGAGACCCTCAATTTACTAAAACTACTAACAGTTTCCAATCGACTTTTTGAGTTGAGTGAGAGATATGTCAGGGCAGGATTGAATCATTTTCTTCCTATGGTCGTCAGAAAAAAAATGTGAAAAAAAATCATTAGAAAAAACACAAAAACAAAAAATGTACAAAATTAATTAAAGAAAAAACGGTTCAAAAGTTTAGAAATTTTTACAATTTAATTTTTGAAATGACCGACTTTGGCGTTATAACAAGCCAAAACTCTTTTTGGTATAGATTCAATCATTTTTTTTACGCACTCAGTCGGAATCTTTAACCTCCCTTTGTGTAAAACCTCTTTTAAATACTGAATAGAGGCTACTTAGTGTCTACCAATATGGCATCCGTGTATGACCATAAGTTCTCAATTGGGTTGAGATCTGGTGAACAGAAACACCATGGTAAAACCTCAATGTTCTGTTCTTTGAACCAGTCGCTTACTGAGTGAGCAATATGTGCCGAAGCGCCATTTTGCTGAAAAATCCAAGTGTCGTCTGGCTCAAATAGGAGTTCAACAAATGATTGTTTTCCAAGATGTTTATGACGACAAATTGATTAATTCGTCCTGTATAAATGTTGTATATAGCAGTGCCTTTGTAAGAAATGCATCTCCAGATAACGGCTGAATTTCCACCGTTTTGTAACCTTGGTATACAGAACTTCGGATGAAACTTCTCATTTTATAAAATAACTAAATTTTTGCATTATACTGTATACAAGCATGCTGTATTTGTAGCACATTTCTTATTGCTTGTTATTACTTATTATTTTTCTGGGTCTTGCCTGTTATGTGACCAGTTGGTCACATATTATGTGACCAGTGACTTTGTCGATTGGTGACCAGGTATTTTTTCTGACTGGTAGCATATTCACTGATCACCTATTATGTGACCAAGCAATATTTTTTATTTGGTAAAAAAGTTTATAAATAATTTTAACCTGGTCACCCAAATAAACATTTGGTCACGAAAATTTTGTAATTGGTCACATAAATTTATTTTAAGTTAAATAAATTTTATTGTAAATATAATAAAATAATTGCAATTGCAACTATACTTGCAAGATTTGATTTTTTTTTATTATTGTTGATGTAATATGAAAATTTTTAAAGCGATGTTGTAAAATTGAAGTTATATTAATAATAATCAAAAACTATTTTACTATTTATTTTACTAAAATAGTAAAATAAATATTTTAAAAGTGGAAAACGAGAATGATGAAAAAAAGATGTTTAACAAACTTGTTGATTTAGGCGGCAAATTGAAGTTTAAGATCAAGATCAAAAGATCAAAATATAAATTGTAAAATTTTTTTTAATAAAAAAGAAAAAATAAATTTTTTCCAAAGCAATTACTTGACATGTCATGTCAAGTTTATTTTCATATTTAAAATTTTAAAATGTTCCTTTTTATTGAACTTTAATAGGTTTAAATATTTTAATTGATTTTAATAAAAATTTAATTCTAAAGACAAAAAAATTCACTGTTTTTAAATTTTAAATTTATTTAAGTGGAAAAATAAAATTATTTCAGATTGAATGAGTGGATATAAAAGTTATAAATTTGAATTTGTGAATTAACTTAAACAGAATTACTTAAATTATTGATTGTTTTTGTCAAATAAATTAGAGATCAATCATTTTGATGTTTATTTGATAATGAACTATAATTAGACATAGCATGTCTAGTAATGTTTAGTATTTATTTCTTAAAAATTATCAAAATCATTAGATTAATTAAGTTTTGAAATTTTAAATGATCATTTTGATCTTAAAATTTGATCTGAAACTTCAATTTGCCATTTAGGCTTAATTTGGTCACATAAATTTAATTAATGGTCACTTAAATAATAAAATTCTTAAAAAAAAAATCATTATTTTGATAATAATATTGCCTGGTCACATATTAGATGATCAGTGAATATGTGACCAGTCAGAAAAAATATCTGGTCACCAAATCGACATAAAGTCACTGGTCGCATAATATGTGACCAACTGGTCGCATAACAGGCAAGACCCATTTTTCTTTCCAATTTTTTCCTATCTTTTTCTTTATATATTGTATTTTTCTTTAGACCAAAGGTGGCCAAAAATCCAACTAAATAAAATATTTACTAAGAAGAATTTCTTTTATTTATTTTAAATATTTAAAGTATAAACCGCTTAGCAAAAAAAAAAAAAATAATTTAAAAAAAGTTGAATTTTTTAATCAATTTTAGAACTAAATCTTTATTTCTAAAAAAAAAAGTCTTTTTATAATAAATTCGGTATTGTCAAATTCATAAATTTTAGATTAAAAAAAAAAGAATTATGAAAACCATTAATATATAAAAAAAAAACCCCATCGAGCATCGAGTAAAATACTTAAATTTTAACTTGAAGGATAATTGGGAGGATAGCCCGAATATCCGGATTGATTGTAAGTGGGCGGCTGAGGCGGCTGACCGGCCATTGGCGGCGGATAGGCAGTGTACGGATTGTAGGAATTGGGCATCATGGGGTAGTAGGGGCTGGCAAAGTTGTTTGTGGGGTAGGGCGACGCTGTGCCACTGGGATTGGGCGGCGACTGGACGCCTGGCGGTGGTGGTCGCGTCGGCTTTGGCGCTGTCGATGGCCGACTCAGCGACGTTTGAATCTCTTTCATTAGATCATCCTTTTCTGTCTTTCTGGCGAACACAAAATCGTTCACTTTGCTCTGAAACTTGATCAAAATAGGCGTTAAATCATTGTAGAACTTGACTCCCTCGACCAAATGGTTGTACAATTCATTGTAGCTGTCACTGGCACTTGCCAAATTTCTCAGCATCTGCTCTCTCATCTTGCTGGTCTCATTGTGCACCTTTTCGCGGCTAAACTCTCCATTTGCCTTCTCAATGTAACCAAGCAGCTTTTCCTGCTCTTGAATATTCTCCCTGACCTGTTTCCTCATGGGCCCGACCAGCTCGTCCAGCTCGGCCTGTATTATACTATGCTCGTCAAGGCCCTGCGAGCCAGACAAAGCACTGATCAACTTGGCAGTCAACGCATCCGAATCGATGCACTTCATTTCACTCTCGAGCACTTCGCGCACATTTCTTAGCGCCTCCACCTCGTCCATCAGCCTTCTCAGGTCTTTTATGATGTGTGTGTTCTGGAGTGCTGCCACTGGCGTTGCCGCTGGCAACGAACTGCTAATGTCATGTGCCGACTTGCTCAACAACTGAATGCCATCTCTGTTCTTGGCATACTTTTCCTCAATGACCTTGTTGGCCTTGATGGCGCTCTGTATGATGCCCTCGTATTGTCTTATCTCCGAGTGAAGATACTCGGTCAACTGGGCTGAGGCAGTGCGCGTCCATTTCTCTTTCATTTGACTTCTGAGCTCGCTGTCGGACCTTTCTTCTTCTTGTAGCAAGCGTTTTGTTTCGTTGAGGATTTCTGTGTTGCGCTGGAGCAGTGGCGGCAGCTCGGCAGCCATGGAGTCGATGCGCGCTATGCCTCCCTTGTCCTTGATCATCTGAGACTTGTCAATTAGTGATTGCGGAATTTGGCTCTTTGCTCCCACGTCCTCAATGGCAGCTGGCAGGTTCCAAGTGGTCAGCGCAGCGTTCAGCAGCTCCGTAGCTTGTCTAAGCTTACCAATTTCTAGATTGAACGCTTCCATTTTTTTTGTCTTAAACAACTGCAGGCCATTGTGCACATTCATTGGTACCAAGGTGGCGAACAAGTCCCTGAACTCGTCACTGATTGGAAATTTGACAGCAATTACTTTTGCCAAGGCGGCCTTTTCCAGCGGCTTCAGACTCAAATAGTCCGGCACTCTCTCATGGTACACATACTCGTTCTCCCTCTTGGCCTTTTCGTGCGCCACCTGAATTGTGTTCAGATGGCTTTTGACGGCCATTTCCTTGCCGCCACGCTGCTCAGCTGTTTTGATGAGTTCGGCGGCTTTGCCAAGCCGGGCTATGCACTCGCCAATGTTCTTCTCGTTGCTCTCGTGCTCGGCCTTGTGGTACTCGGACAGAGCGTGGTAAAGGGCCTGTTTGCCCGCCAAAATCGGCAGCCAAACTTTTTGTAATTCTTTTAGAGAGTCCAGCTGCACTGACTTCATCGCCTCGGCGTAGTTGTCCGAGCACTGAGCGGCCAGTTTGCTCATGATCAAATCCCTCATTTTGTCTTTGACTGCTTTCAGGTAGAATACTTCCTGGGCCTGGGCGAGCATTATCTGGACCAGGGCGGACAAGGTTTCTGGATAAAGGTCCGAGGTGCAGTCGTTGCGCGTAGATGTAAGCGAGTTTTCGCGAATGTAGCTGAAACAGCCCGCTGCTTGCTGATATAGCTTGGTCGCTGTCTTCAGACCCTCATCGGTGTCCAGTGCCTGAATGCTGGCCAATTCAGAGCTGAACGCGCCAATGTTGAACAACACACACAAGCGTTCGTAGATGCCACTCGAAAGAGCTAGAAGGAAAAAGAATAGTTTTTTTCTAAAATAATTTTGTTAATAAATAATCAGTTTTTTTAAAAGTCATAGATCATGTGGCCGCTACAATAACTACTTGGAACGGCAAAAAGATCATATGGCCGCTACAATAACTACTTGGAACGGCAAAAAGATCATGTGGCCGCTACAATTACTACTTGGAACGGCAAAAAGATCATGTGGCCGTCACAATAACTACTTGGAACGGCAAAAAGATCATGTGGCCGTCACAATAACTACTTGGAACGGCAAAAAGATCATGTGGCCGTCACAATAACTACTTGGAACGGCAAAAAGATCATGTGGCCGTCACAATAACTACTTTGAACGGGCAATGTGAAATTTTAGTAGAAAAAAATAAAGTACAAAAAAAAAACTCTTTGATTTTATTTCTAATTGTGCCAAAATGGTTCTGTAAAGAGTACAATATTGTACAGATTTGTACAAAAGAATTTAAGCTCTTCAATTTTCTGTAAAATGCACACCATCAAAAAAAAATTATTAAACTATTCAATAAATTGCAGAGTTTTTGCAGAGCTTGGAATTTTTTATTTTTTGTACTATATTTTTTGTACTTTAATTTCACATTGCCTTGGAACGGCAAAAAGATCATTTGACCGCCAAATTATGTATCTGGAGCGTCAAAAAATTCATTAAGGCGCCACAATAATGCGGCGGTGGAATTTAGAGCAAAAAAGATTTAAGAAAAGCAAAATAATTTTAAAATTAAAAAATAGATCTATAATTTTTAAAAAATTTTGCAAAAATATCAAAAAATATTTTTTCATTTCACAAAATATTAAGTCAAAATAACTTAAATTTTAGTACTGTTAATCAGTATTCGATCCATTCCTTTAAATTTAAATATTTATCTTATTTTTCTTTTGATTTCATCTAAAAAATTACGCTTAAAGATATTTTTTTTATTATTGAAATATAATTTACAGCAGTTTTTGCTCCAAATTTCTCCGCTGCCACAAAAACAGTCTGGACGGCAAAAAGATCTTTTGGGCCTGATCATGACTGCATAGAACAGTAAAAATGCTAATATTAATTTTGACTTTAAAATGACTTGATTCAGAGCACTAAGATTAAAAACTGGACTTGGACTTTAATATGGGACTTTCTGGATATAATACTGAAACTAATTTAATCTCTTTTGAGACTAAAATTCCCATTCAAAATCCTAATCGTTGTCCTAAAAGTTTAGACTTGATTTTTAAGTTAAATTCATTAAACTTTGGTACTTTTTAAACAACTCCGTAAATAAATTTAAAAAAAAATAAAAAATAATTTTAAGAAAAAAATTTATTTACTCAGTGAAGATCGGCCGAACAGAGAGCCCTTGTCGAATGCGTCCTGCCATTTGAAGGCAATTCGAATTTGACTTTCCGAAATGGGTAACTTGGATTCAATAGCGCTCATTTGGTCATAGTAGCGCTGCAATTTGGAGAGTTTCTCTTGCCGATTGGCCTTGAATAACGCCTCGGTTCTCAACTGTTGTAGAGAGTCGGCAGACCGAAGGTAATCATCTAGATTAGAGCTGCATATTTGTTTGATAAACTGCTGCAGTGGATAGACCATGTTGGTTTCGTAGGCTTTTTTCTGCGGCACCACGGCCATTCGGTAATTGGACGACACACTCGCCATTCTTTAAGCTAGAAATATTTTGCCTAAATTAAAATACTTAAGTTAATTTCTTGTTTAGCTATAACTATCTGAAGGATAAGTTAAATTTTGAAATTAAAAATTTTAAATGATTCATTTTTATTCTTTGACTATGAATCTAAGATAAATTAGTAATAATTTTTTATAATGATGTTGATTTTGAAATTAAGTCTAAATGCAGTGGCAGTGTACAGTTTAATTGTATGACTAGAAACTGTTATGGAGTTGTGTTTGCTTGCAAATGTATCTTGAGTTAATTTCAAATTATGATTATTGAAAGTTAATTGTTGGCAAATTGAAACACTATGGGCGCTCAATTTAATTAATTTTTTTTATTTTAATTAGACAATTTTTTGGTTTTTATTTGGAAAAGTTTAGCTTCGCTTTTCATCTATTAATTTGAAAAAATTAAACTAGTGAAGCGAGCTGATTGAGTTGATTTTATGTGACCAAAAATAAATTATTAAAAGTTTATGAGCTGGAAATTACCATGGAAAATTAGTTACTTTCAAAGTGAACTCAAAATTTTATGATCAAAAATTTAGAATTGATTTAGTAGGTAATAAACATAGTAATAAATAATGCCATCTATACCCGTTAAGCTTCAGAGTCTTTGTCAGTAACATTTTTTTGAGATTTTAAAATTGAAGAAAAAAATTCCAACAGTTCTTTTTTTTTTAACTAAAATACATTTTTTCATAGCCCAAAATTTTTGTTCAGTGGAACGAGTTTCCACAAGTATAAAAAACTTAACAAAAACATTATAAAAATAATATTCTATGCATATTGCTATTTTATTTTAAAAAATGTTATCAAAAAAAGCAAAATTAAAACAGAAAAAAGTCTAATTTAAAAAAAAATAAATAAGAAATTTTTTTTTCTGATTACTTTTTGTTCAATCTTTTGGAAAATAAGAGCCATTCTTTTCTTCGTATCACTTTTATGGAGTAGTGTATCAATTCAAAGAAAAAGTTAATTTAGAATAAAAGGGGTTAACCAATATTGTTAATTTTTGTTTACCTATGTCCAGCCAGCCTAAAATTAAGTAAAATTTGTTTTGGTAAATTTCAGTTTCGGCTTAAGTTATTCAAATAAATTCATATTTAATAAAAAAAATAATTCATTTTAATGGTTTATTGAAAAGGATTCTTCAAGATTAAATTTAAAAATAAACTATAATAAATTGTTAGTATTAAAAAAAATTTAATTTGAAAAAATAAAAGGAATATGTTTATTTTAATGTGCTAAATAAATCTATTTTAAATTAATCTAAAATGACTTTATTTTCGTAAATAAACATTATCTTTTCAAAATTTTTTTTTGATGAGAAAAATCTCTCACTTGGAACACTTTTTGCTGGGACTGCTAAAACAACTGAAGCTAAACTAGAAAGTAAAGAAAATTAGGATTTATTAAACTTCCAGTAGTCCAATACATGAATATTACTTCTATATTTCCTATTTTCATTGAGCTCTTTTTTAAGACAATTGATTCTTCGTCTTCGGATGAATTTTCAGAGTCTTCAAAGTTCGGCTTTTTCTTTAATGAATGGGACTTTATGCTTCCCTCTTTTCTAGCACTAGCAATTAGTTCATTAAATATTTTCGATTTGAAAAGATCAATAAGAAAATTTTTAGGCTTTTTTGATTGTACAATTACGTTCATTTTGGTCTATGAACTCGAATTCTTTTTTAAAAGGGTGTAAGAAAGTTGATGTTATTAAGAAATCATTTGATTCAAGATAATATATATTACAGTAGTCATCATAAGATTGTTTTAAAGCAGCTTTTAAATGATTTCAAACCCAAATATCATCTTCCTTTACTGCCCAAACATTTAAAAGCTTGAAAAAGAATCTCTAACTCTTCTTGATTTAACAAATTTAAAGCAAGATGTCTATATTCTGGTAAGTGGAAAATTGCATCAATGCAATTTATGAACATTTAAAATACGATTTAGCATTAAATAAGTAGAATGCCATCTAGTAGAAACATCTTGAGTGAGCATTTAAACATTTTCAGAATTTTTCTAATATTTTTCTAAAAAAAAATTTAGCTGGGAAGAATGATTAAATGAAGTCACGATAGAACGTGATTTTGAAATTATTACGGCCAACTATTTAAAACAAAAATTTGGATAATTTTCTTCGAACTCATCTAATTGGCTAGGTCGGAAAGAGTTCGAAACCCTCTTAGGGAATTGAACCTTCAGATAAACCAAGCCAAATCCCAAATTTCAATAATTCCAATATTGCAACTAGCTCCAATAAAGAAAGAACTAATGTTACTACTCTCCAGCAAAATCAATTAACACTAAAGAAACGTATTAGAATGGTTAAATGGTAAAATTATTAGGCAAAATAATCAATAAATATTTTTATACAGTTTTTTAAGCTATTGAATCGATTTTTTCTCTTAGAATAAAGACAAAAATTAGAATTAAGGTTAATTTTTAATTTTTAAAAAAAATGTTATAACATGGCTTTGATGGTATTAGTTTCATATAGAAAATACCTAAATTTTGAATTTCTCTGTGATACATCAATTCATAGAAAATTAATAAAATAAATTAAAACTCATTGAAAAAATTTTAATTTAAAAAAATGTTTTGAAAAAAGCATATAATTTTATTAAATTAAATTAATAAAAATTGTTTTTTAAGAACAAAAATTTTAATGTATTTAGGTCCTTTTAACTATTGAAATAATATTTATTTAAGTTAGAATTTTTGTTTTTTTGTAAATTTAAGGGAACTTCAAAATATTTAAAATTTTTTTGTCTGTAAACAATTTCGAGAGGTTATCATTTTGAGAAAAATCTAATTTTAAATTGACAATTTAAAGTTCATCATTATGATCAAACAATAAAAAAAACTTAATTGATTAAGATCTTAATAAAAATGATGAAATTAGCTTTTTTAAATTTTTTTTAAATTAAACATAAGATGCTTATTATTTTAATTAAAAAAAACAAATATTTATTTTCTAATTAATCTTTGATTGATTCTAGTGGCTATACATGCTTTTTGTATCACTAAAATAAAACCTAACAACAATATATTAAATGTCACATAAAAAAAATTAAATTTTCATATCAAATTATTATTTCTTTTAAAAAATATAAAGTAGCAGTAGTTTATAGACTGCTTAATGACCTAATCCATGCGGAACACTGTTTTGTTGCATGTTTGTAGGGTTTCTTGTAGGGTGGGGAAAATTAATTGACAAGAAGCTGGTTTGTTTTAGTTTGTTTATTAATCTAAAAATGATAATGAAAACGGCCGTTCTAAAGCCAGTTTAGAGTTTGGAAGAAAGATAGAAATAGGATAATGTAAATAGTTTGTGAATAGAGTTTCTATCGTTAGTTGGTTTTATTTATATTAAGATTGTAAGCTTAGGAAATTAGTTATTATACATAGTTGGTGTTGTGTGTTTTATGGAAGTTATGTAAATAGTGTAAATAAGATTTTTGCTTAATGTTTAGCGAGCATAACAAAATCTGCTCTTGTGGTTGCTACACCACAAGCACGTCATCCGATGATTTCGTATAGCAGTTATTCCGCTTTTAAATTCGTTGACTGTTTTAAATTTTATTATATCATCTGGTAACTTTTTGAATTCGTTTACGATTCTGTTGTAGAATAATTTGTGTCGCTGGTTACAAAAACGAACGATTTCTCGTCTGAGTGACCTCTGTGGCCACCACTTGGAATTGAACTCGATCGTTTCCAGTCAATAGTTTCTAGATCATTTCCGAGTTTTAACTTTTGAATCAGATTCACCCTGAGTCTTCTGGTTGATAGCATGGTAAGGCTTAAATAAGTGCGTCTGGTAGGATAATCAAATTGTCTTAGCTTATGAGCGATTTTTATTGTCCGTTGCTGAACATTTTCCAATAAGGTTATACACTATGTTGCAAAAATTTTGAAATATATTATTTTATTTATCTAAATTTTTTTTTATTGAATTTGACGAAAAATTGAGTGCATAAGAAAAAATTTAAAATTATTAATTAATTTGTAAATTTTTTTTTTCTTCAATTTGATTTATCATACTCGGCATTTAATATTTATCTACTTTTTAACTTATATTATTTTTACTTTATATTTTTACTTTATATTTTTCTTATTCTTTTAATTTTTTTTTTTTTTAATCTCAAGGAGCTTTAGCCCGGTACAGATATACAAATAAAAAAAAAAGTAATTCTTTATCTGTTTTCAACAATTTAAATCTAATTGAAAAAAAATATTTCATTTGATAAAGTTATAATTAATTTAGTACTCATTTAATTAAAATATGGATATTAATAAACTAATTAAACTGATTGATAAGAATATGTTTGAAATAATTTTGACACTTATTAAAAAAAAAAATAAATAAATACTTTACTTGTCTTTACTAAGCTTAAAAATGAATAATCAAGAGCAAATTAAATCTAGCGAGAGCGTTCTTTAAACCCAGATGATCAGACCCTGGTAGACGCCGAAGAATTGCCATATCAGCATATATTAAAAGGTCAAAATTTTTCAAACGTGTAACAGCGAGATGAAGAAAAAAAATGGCTTTTATTGTCCAAACGGCTGCACAAATTAGCAGAATCATAAAAAAAATTATTTTTTTCCTTTGATATTATTTTTTTGAGATAATTAATTAAATTAATTGCTCAATAATTTTTTTTTTTTTTTAGTTAAATAATTTTTTTTTCTTTTTTATCTTTTTGTTTTTTTGCTTTTTTCTTTTATAAAATAAAATGAAAAACTATAGAAAAAATTGTTTGTTATTGGTATTTGATAAAAGTTTTTTATATTTGTGGAAACTTCACTGAATAAATTATTTCAATTGTTTATCGGTCGCATTAAAATACAATTAACTCTTAAGAATTTAATATCATAAAACTTCCTTTAAAAATTAAAAAATAAAATTCGGTTCAAAAGTTTAGAAATTCGGATAATCCAAAAGATTAAACAAATACATCATTATTTTTCACACTTATATGATTAATTCTTACATATTTCTTAATTTTGAATAAATCGTGCTCCTAACGTGCTTAATTTAAAAACTCTCCAACTCCATGTGACCTTTCAACAAAACATTACCAAAAAATCTTTATTTTGGCAAAAAATAGGTATTTTAATTCTCAGACTCAAAGGGTTAGAATAACTAAGTAAACTATAATGAAATATCTCCAAAAAAAGGTTTCTCATACAGCGGTCAGAAAACGCCTTCTAAACATAAAAAATATGCAGGATGTAAACATAAAAATTCTTTATTTGTTTTTTTTTTAATTCTTTTGGCAAACAACTAAAGCAAACCCAATTTGAGCACTCTTCACAAGACCACCATTTTGACGTGTTCTCTTTCTTCTCAGCCATCTTTGTTTCACATGAGCTACACAATATTTCGGATTCTGATAAGTTATCATTTTAATCTGATGTTAATTTTCTTTCAACAAGCTTTCGTGGTCGTCCTCTTCCTCTTCCAGTTCCTTTTTTAGCTTTTTTGACCTCTTCTTGTTCTTATTTAGCTTCACTGATTGCGTCTTTTAGATTTTGAACAGTATAATTTTTGTTTAGATTGGATTTCATTGTTCTGTGACATTTTAAGCTTATTTTTAAACAATTTGCTTTTTTTTATGTTTGAAATAAAAACTCGGTTTAAAAAAAAAAAAAATTTGAGAGTTAGAGAGAGAATATAATTTTACAATATTTTTTAATTATAAAAAATAGTGTCACTGCATTTTATAGTCTTATTCGGTTAAATGGGTTAAATAGAATCTTATTTGGACTAATTGGGTGATTTTTTTGACTAATAGGGTTAAATCTATTTAACCTTTTAAGCCCTAAAAAAAACCCCATTAGATGAAGCCCTAAGGACATTTCCTAAAATTCTAGAAAAATTCTCTTAGATACTTTAGCATGTGCTGAATCTAACAAACGAAATAGGTTAGAGCTTAAGTATTACCTAGGGCCTTAAAGCACCCTTCTCCCGAATCACTAATTCGAGGCTTTTTCACCTCATTAGGCGTAGTCGAACTTTAAGAGAAAAAAAAGCATATAACGATTTTTTTTTAAATATTTCACACATATCATTTGATTTCTCTCCTCGAGTTCTACATATCATGATATTTTTTTAGGTAGTAGCTTTAAAAATGAAGGAGATATAGGGGTTTTTCAAATTCGTTCACCCTATTAACCCATAACCCCTTTAGACTAGGTTACCATAATTGTATATTTTATTTTCAATCGACATCTTTCAATTCCCAATTCAAATTAAATCAATAGTTAGTTCAAAAAAGCCAAATATTTGAATATGAAAAAAATTAGAATAAATTTCGATGATTTTGTAAATAATGAAAGCGTATAATACCAGCTGATGTAAATGAAAATAATTGGTTATAATATAGGAGAATTTTAAATGATTGTCAAAGATATTGTTAAAAATGCAAATATTTTATATTATATTGATTTTCAGAATAATTTACAAAAATTCTGACCATGCTAGAACACTTTATGTTAGTGAAAAAAGAACACGTGGTTGACCTAAACTAAACTAGTCAAAAAAGTTTAATTAAGATGTTTTTTTTTTTTTATTTTTTATATTCCAATCGATTTTGGTTATATTAATTATTTTATTTGATGATAAAAAAAAATTTTCGAGGCCCATAATTTTCCTCCCGCTAATTTTTATAAATTTTTCGCTAATTTAATAAAAACTACATCTTTTGTTATAAAAAATATTTAACATAATAAAAAAATAAAGAAAAATTTATTTATTTTTTAAGTTGCATCTTAGAACAAAAAAATATCTTCTTTTAGCCATTGGCATGTTGCACGTTGAGCACAATTTATTTTCTTCATTTTGAGAACCATCCTCCTTTTTCCTTTTTTTTTTTGGAAATTTTTTGCTAAAACAATTTTATTTTTTTTAAGTTTTATATATTAAAAACTTATCTGAAACCATTTTTTACTTTTTATACCTTTCTTAATAATTTAAAGTGTTGATATAAGTTTAAATCTTAATTAAAATATTTTTTTAATTAATTTAGAGGTAAGTGTTATTAATTTAGATGAGATTTTATTAAATTAGAGGTAAGCTTATTAAATTAGCGGTATTTTGTTTAAAAATAGCTGTATGCAAAAATTATTCGCCAATTTTCGATGCATAATTTTTATTTAATTAATCTAAATTTCAGTGTTTTTTGATGATGAATTTATTTTAATTGAGTCATATAAATTTTTTTTGATGAAATTTTAAAAAATTTGGTGATGAAAATAAAAATATTTTGGCGATAAATTTCATTCTTTTGATGTTAAAATTTTGATGTTATTTACTCAATTTTTTGATGATAAATTTTTGATATTTGATGATACAATAAATACCACCCCTTAATAACACTAAACATGCGAAAATATTCCGTTTAAGTTAAGACAAATGATAGGGTTTAAAAGTAGGTGTCATATGTCAAATATTTTAAAATGTTTAAAAATCTTTAATTTTGAACAACTTTATTTACAATCAAAACTCTCATTTATTGAGACATTAAAATACAACTCCTTGGCATCTCAGATCTTTCATGATCTTTCTATTAGCCCAATGATTAATGGGTCAAGACTAAAGTCATTTGACCAGGACACTACAATTTTAACTATGTTAGATAAATTACTGTAATCAAAAGTTAATTTGATTTATTTATTTTTTTTAATTTTTATATTTTAAGAAATAAATTAATTTCTTATAATTAATTAATTTTAAGCTCAATAATTTAATTTTTTATTCAAGTACTTAAGTTTAAATGTATAATTTTAAGTATTTAGAGTTAGTTGTCGGTTCGGTAATATTACATCATTTTACGTAATTTTTCATCAAATGTAGGATGTAATAAAATGTAAATTTTAAAAGCTTGATTGATGCGGACCGAAGACTTAAAACACATCTTTGGAGGATGAAGTGTAAATAAAGAATGATTTAACGTGGGCAAAGTAAAATTTTTGATCAAATTTAATTTTTCAAGGTTGATAAAGAAAATTTTTAAATGCTCGATTAAATTTCAATGAATTTTTTTACAAATTACAATCCTTTTTTCAAAAATTTAAAAATAAAGCTTTGAAATTTTGTAAAAGATAAAAATCTGTGATGAAATTTAATTACGCATTTCAAAATTTTCTGATCAAATTCTCGATTTTTTGGCGCTACAAATTCTTAATCTTTAATTTTGATACTTGACTTTTGAAAATCACCACTTTTAATTCGGCTCAAAATAAAAAAAAATAATTCTGAATTTTATTGGTCACAAAAAACTTGAGTAAAAAAATAAAAAGTTAGCACAAGTAATACATTATTTATTTTTCAAATAATCAAACCTCACTTCTTTATTTTGGACAATGTTTGTTGGAACTGCGAAGCAGTACAGGAAAATGAAAAATGACTGTTTTAGCTCTGAAAGTTATTTATATTTAAACTCAATGAGCAATTTGTATGTGACTGACAAAAAAGTTAAAAAAATTTAAAAATTTTAAATCTATTTATTTTTCAATAATAAGCTATTGGAATTGTCTAATTTTTCGGCAAAAATTTTTTTCGAATAACTCTTTTTTATAATTTAAAAATTTTCTTTTATGCTGATAATTTTAAACACATATCTAACTAAAAATCTCCATGATTTGGAATAGCTTAAGATTAAAAAAGTTAAACTGATCAAGCTTTTATCGCGAGCTTTTAAATTTAGTCAGTATAATAAATGAATATAATGAAATCTAAAAGAAAAACATGTGAAAAAAGTTTTAATTGTTTTGAAAAAATCTTTAACTAAAATACAAAAGAAAAATCTATTGTAAATGGACTATCACTGATTTAATTGAAAAATCATGAAATGTTTTTAGTATTATTAAAAAGAAAATCTATTGAATGAATAGCCAAGACTTAGTATAAAAACAAGAAAATTTTAAAAAAAATACAAAAATTAAAAATTATTTTAAGTTTCAGAAGTGAGATTAGAAAAATCATTCAAGATGAAATCATTGAGCTTATCAGTTTTGGTATTCAACTTAATTGCTTATACTTTCGCTTCACCTTATGGACACAGTGCTCCAGCTCCAGCCCCAGTCCAACACGAATCATACAGCGCTCCAGCTCCAGTCAAACAAGAATCATACAGCGCTCCAGCCCCAGTCAAACAAGAATCATACAGCGCTCCAGCTCCAGTCCAACAAGAATCATACAGCGCTCCAGCTCCAGTCCAACAAGAATCCTACAGCGCTCCAGCCCCAGTCCAACAAGAATCATACAGCGCTCCAGCCCCAGTCCAACAAGAATCATACAGCGCTCCAGCCCCAGTCAAACAAGAATCATACAGCGCTCCAGCTCCAGTCAAACAAGAATCATACAGCGCTCCAGTCCCAGTCAAACAAGAATCATACAGCGTTCCAGCTCCGGTAATGCAGTCTTCAGGAGGTTATTAAATTTTCGATTTAAATTTCATCACATTTAATTAATCCCGATGAAAATTTTATAAATTAGATTCCTTTTTAAATTAATTTATTCAATTTTTTATTCAATTTAAATCATAATTTTTCGAATAAATTCAATAATGCATTTTTAAAAGACTCATTTTTTTACTTTCTAATAACTGCAATAATTTTAGCTAATTTAGAATTAAATCTTAGTTTTTTTTATACAAAAAGGATTAAAGAAAATTTCATGTCAATTGAATAATTTGATTTAAAAATAACTCAAATACTTCCTTGAAAAAAAGCTATCTTATTAAAGTTAGATTTTGCGGTAAGCGGATTTTGATTGATCAAAATTGAAATAAACCTTGTTTTTAAATTTTATTTTTTAAGAAGAAAAATTCATTTCAAATTTTAAAATATTAAAATGAACGCTAAAAATTAATTCTAATGAAGTATTGGACATAGATCTTTGATTTATTGGTTTTAATGATTTTATTAATGTATTGTTTCTTTTAAAAAAGCAGGCACATATCCAAAAAAAATAATGCTTTAAAATCGTATAAAATATCAATATTTTGAGAGTTTTTTTTGTTGTCTCTATGATCTATTTTAATTGTAATTTTTTCTTACAATTGGTATTTTTGGTTTTTATTTTGGCATGTAATTATTAATTATGTTATTAATATTGAAATAAAAAAACAAAATTACTGAACTAAGGAACAAATGTATTTTTTAATTTCGTTTATAATAAAAAAAGTAATACAATTTATATCAAATTAGAACATAAATAATATTCAATTTACTTTTTTTTCTGTGTGTTTGATCCAACTGGTCTACCGCGGTTTTATTTTAACTTGGGGTTGTGGAGTAACGATTAGGATCTCTTGAAGACGAATTTTTTTTGGACGACGCTTTCTTTCAAGTGGAATGTTCATTGCTAAATAAAAATTTTCAGATCTGAAAAAATAAAAATTATTGGATGCTTAATCTTAGAAATTTAAAAGATTTACTTACTTATTTTTTCGTATTCAATGATTTTACTTCTCGCTGGCTCTCTGATGACAAAATTCGTCTTTTGCTCTTCCCATTTTGAATGATCATGAACCTCGTCTGTCATTTCAATAATGATAGAGTCGTTAAAACTATAAAGCTTTAAACGAATTGTACATTTAGTGCATTGATATCAAATGACATCGCCAGGAAAATTCTCTATGGCCTGTTTACAGGTCCAATCGTTATCGGCAAAAGTCATAACTAGATGTCCTTGAGCTGATTCTAAGTTACGAAAACTATAGAAAGGGAGGTAATCTTTTCCCTTTCCCCTAGTTTTTTTCACTTGTTCTGGTTCAATGGACTCATCTTGGCTCAAGTTGTTTGGGAGTTCTTCGATAAAAGACATTTTTTGAATAGTGAATATTATTATTATTATTTATTTATTTGTATATCTATACTGAGCTAAAGCTCCTTCAGATTAAATAAGAAAAAAAAAAAAATTAAAAATAAAAAATTAAAATAAAGTTAAATAAAATAAAATAAAAACAAAAAGTAAGAAGAAAAAAAAAAAAAATAAAGTTAAAATAATATAACTTAAAAAGCTCAATGATTTCATTTATGTATAACACCAATAAACTCATCTTGTCAGAATCAGCTTTAGAAGGTCTTAAATTGATTAATTAAATTAAGTTTTTTACGATAAATATTTGTTTCAATTAGATCAAATTAGCTTTCAAAGAAATAAAATAGTTACTAACTCAATCATATTTGACATCATTTAATTTAATTGTACTAACAAAAAATGATTGACACTAACATCAGTATTTTTGTTCTAGAAAATATTATTTTAGTTTTTTTAATATATTAAACGCGTTTTATTTTAAGTTAAAATTCAGACATCACTCCTTAAATAATCTTTTATTTTGTGGAAATTGTTGATTGCTTGTTAGTGTCTAAATCTAAAAAAGCTCGAAAAGCGCTAGGCTAACTTTTACAGTATGTTACAAAAGTAAAGAAATATTTTTTGTTAACTAAGTCGGAATCTTTAACCACTCTTAGTGTAAAACCTCTTTTAAATGCTCAATATAGGTTACTTTAGTGTTAAACTATTTCAGTTCTCGAAAGGTTCAATTAATAAGTTCTCGATTGGGTTGAGATCTGATGAACAGGCACACCATGGTCAGGCACACTCAATGTTCTGTTCTTTGAACCAGTCACTTATGGAGTGAGCGGTATGTGCCGAAGCTCCATCTTGCTGAAAAATCAAAGTATGGTCTGGTTCAAATAGGAGTTAAACAGATGGTAAAAGATTGATTTCCAAGGTTTTGATTAAGACAAATTGATTAATTCGTCCTGTATAAATGTTGCATATACCAGCGCCTTTGTAGGATATACATCCCAAGATATCTGCTGAGCCTCCACCGTTTTGTAACCTTGGTATACAGAACTTTGGATGAAACTTTTCATTTATAAACTTTTTTCTAATGCTCTTGAATTGGTTATTGCTAAAACACGGTTCACCCCTTAGAAAACGAAGGAATAATTAAATAAACTTTGTTTAACTGTTTTTTAGGACAAAATTTTACGCTCTTTCACGCGCAATTGAGACCTTAGAAAAGAAAGGTCATAGAGCTTAGTTCTAAATTGCACTTGAAAGAACACAAAAAGTTGCACTAGAAAAGTGGTGGGCGCCGGAAAGGCGGGCTTTTGGTTCTAACCAAAAAATATGAACCGAAAATTTTTTTGGTTCTTTTTATTTTAAAGATCTGTGTGGCAAAAACTAAAAGCCCTAGAGCTAAGGTCTCAATTGCGCGTGAAAGAGCGTAAAATTTTGTCCTAAAAACAGTTAAACAAAGTTTATTTAATTATTCCTTCGTAAAATTAAAAAATTAGGTATAATACATTTATTAAGTCTCTGTTTACATCATGCATATTTTTTTTGTTTAGAAGGCGTTTTCTGATCGCTGTATGAGTAACCTTTTTTTTGGAGAAATCTAATTACAGTATGCTAACTTATCCTAAACCCTTGAGTCTGAGAATTAAAATCAGTGGCGAGTTTTGTATAGCTAAATGTAGAGTTTTTCTAGTCTCTCTAAAAATGTAACTTTCAACAAAAAATTAGCTTCCGAGGTCTACCAGAACGACTGCGATCAGACACAGAACCAGTCTGTTCTTATCGTTTTTTAATTGTAGAGACACATTTTGAAGATATACCTAACAGCTTGGCTATCTCATTTTGCTTTTTGTCTCCACTTTTTAATAGACCCACGATCTGCCATTTTAATGGGCTTGATACATTTTCTTCCCATTTTTTGCCTAAATAAAGATTTTTTGGTAATGTTTTGTTGAAAGGACATTTTATTTATTTATTAATTTTTTTATCTTTACCGAACTAATGCTCCTTCAGAATATAATAGAAAATTAAAATAAAATTAAAAAAGATACCTCCACCTATCCACAAGGCCTAGGGGTTTTTCCACAACGCTTTGTGATACCGGCGGAAAATAAAATCGGTAAAAAGATAAGATAAGTGTGAAATAGGTTTTATACAACGGAAATATTTAAAAATTATAATTTATTATTCCAAATTGTTATTTGCTAAAAAAAATTAAAAAAAAAAACCAATCAAAAAAAAATAATTATTCAATCTAAATAAAATTAGGTAAATTATGCTTGAAATGGGCCAAATTATTTGCATTCGGAAAAGGAAATAAAAAAAGGATTATTGAAAGGAATAAAAGGGGTAAAATTCCCTATTATTCCTAATAATAGGGGTTCAATGAGTATTATTTGATGATAAATAGATAGGCCAATTATTTTGACGAGGAATATCTGAAACAAATGACCATGGGCCAATTTCGTTAACATAAATTGCGCTCATTAACAACAAACTTATTGCAAACAAATTGATACTTCTTCCAAAAACACCAATAGTTGATGAATTTTCCACGATTTCTTCAAAACTTGAATCCAAACCAATAGCTCTTGACAATAATTTGAAAAAGTCTTCATACTCAAAAAACATAAATACAATGCCAAGTTTGATATCTTTCCATAAATCTTCGTTTCCGCTAATTGCAGTTGAAATCGAATGATACAAACAATTTCGATAAGTGTTTATTAACAAGTGTTAATCAATCAATTTTTTTATCAAAAATATCACCAATTGCAATAATTCATTATTTCAATTTAATTAGGATAATTTTATACAGTATGTTGCAAAAGTTTAGAAACTGACTGTTTTAATTATCTTAAATTGTTTATTTGTTGTATTTTACGAAAAATTGAGTTCTAAAGAAAAAAAATAAAAGCACCAATTTGTAGAATTTTTTTTCCTCTACAATTTGATTTATGACACTCGGAATAAAAATATAATTAACTTTTAAATATTTACAATGAAAAAACTTCCCCTAAAAAATAAAAAATAAAACTCGGTGCAAAAGTTTAGAAATTCGGGTAATTCAAAAGTTTTAGCAACCATTGCTACCTTTTTTCACACCTTTATGATTAATTCTTAAACAACTTCTAATTTTGAGCAAATTTTGCTCTTTAACTGTTTAATTTAAAAACTCTCCAACTCCTCACTTGGTCTCTAAATAACATTACCAAAAAATCTTTAATTTGGCAAAAAATGGGTGAAAAAAATGTGTCTAGCTCACAAAAATGGTAGATTGTGGTTCTGCTAAAAATTTGAGATAACCTTAAATAAACTTAAATTCAAATTAAACTTAAATTCTTGTTTAGTGTCACAGTAGATATTTTTGTAATATCTACTGTGGAGTAAGATAAATTTTACTCCACAGTAGATATTACAAAAATTTGTTAAAATTAAGAGCACGAGGTAAACAGTAAAATTTTTGTAATTCTTGATTATTTATTTAAACATTAAAAAATGGTATTTTACGATAATTAGCGTTAATTATCGTAATTTACAAATGTCATTTTACGTAATTTATCGTTAAATTACATTTTTTACATAAAATTTCGTTAATTTACGTAAAATATCGTCAGATCCTCGTAGCAAATCAGTGCTGTATACTTAGATGAATTAGAAAAATGCCTCTTCAATTGGAAAATAAAAGTATCTGTTGAAAAGTCTTGTTTCATTGTCCTCACTAAATAAAATAAGGAAAATATTGACTTATAACTAAAAATATATGAAAATAAAATTTAGAGTCAAAAGGAAATCAATTTCTTCTCAATAAAATTTGATTCAAAATTAACCTTTAACCCAAAGGTTGATGAAATAAAACAGTGTTGTAGTTCACGCTTAATCTTAATAAAAATATTGTCAAAAAAAATGGGGTCTTAACTATTACACACTAGGAAACCTATATACTTAATAAACTTAAACTCTTAACTGTCTCAAATCGACTTTTTGAATTTAGCGAAAGATGTGAAGCGAGAGAACTGTGTCATTCTGTTCCATTGGTTGTCAATCTGTTTGATGAATATAAAGCGAGTTTCGAATCAAGATATGTCGAATTCCCGACTCCATTTTGTAATTTCTATCTTACTATTTCTTCTTTTTTTCCTGAACAGATCAATACTTAAACATTTTACAGCTGTCATTACTTACAATTTGTCTATTTTAATTGTATTTTATATTATATTTTAACTTATTTTACTTTTATCTTAGAGTGAATTTATTTTCCCACAATTTGTGGGTGAATATCTTATTTTTTCACACACAATTCATCTGAAAATAAACGATTTTTTTTCATACCTGTACAAAAAAATTAGTTAGCTACAAATTTTATTTATTCATTTGTTTATCTGTACTTAGCTAATGCTCCTTCAGAATAAAAATATATAAAAAAAATAATCAAAAATAAAAAAAGGATTTAAATTGATATTAATTTTTCTTTTATTCTTGATATTGAAATCTATCAAATAAAATTAATTGAAACTTGACAATTAGCATCATGAAATTATATAAGATAGATATTCAATATAACTCTCACCTATTCTTACAACATAATGGAACAACTCTTTTTTTGGAAAAAGTTTTGATCATTTCGACGACTTTGTAAAAATCTTAAATGACTACTCTATCCACTACTATCGATTTATTTTGTTTGTGTTAAAATAAAAAAAAATTTCTAAATCCGCATCCACTTTTTGTGTGTGATTATATTTTACTATTTACCCATAAAATGTGTGAAAATAAACGCTATCTTTATCTTATTTTCTCTTGATTTTTTATATTATTATTATTTTTTTAATCTGAAGGAGCTTTAGCTTGGCACAGATAATAAAAAATAAATAATAATCTTAACTAAAAATAGTTCTTTTTCTTCTACTGATCGCTCTGTGATTAAAAAAAGATCAGTTTTAATTTATTTGACCAACCATCAACGTTTTTTGATACAATACCCATTACCTTTAATTTAAATTAATTTAAATAATTTTAAATACTCGAATTGAATAAACTTGCTTTCTTAGCTCTTTATTATTTTTGATCCATAAATAAATTTGTGAAATATCTTTGCGAAAATATAAAATGAAAGATATATTGATGAAAATATTTTTTAATTTATAGCTATATTTACTCCTATTTTCATGCTCTTCACCAATATTTATTTAAAAGTAATTGATATTGTAATTAACAAAATTTTTCGCTTAAAAAATTTTTTGATTTTAAGTCTTTTTGAGATTGTTTGAATTTTACTTTTTTATTTTTTAAATTATTCGATGATTTATTTTTTCATTAATAATTTTACAAAAAAAATGAGTAATTTTACGTAAAATTAAGTTAGAAACGGCAAGGAACGTAGAAATTTTTTTTATTTTTCATAATAAAATTAAATAAGTATTTTGGAAAAGGAGCCAATTCAACATTTTTCTTTTCAAAATCCTTATTTTTTTGACCGCAAGCATTTAAGAACGATTTTAATAAAAGATACGTATTTTAATGTAAGCTTACGTAATTTTTCGTAAAATAGGTCTAGTTTATTATAAAAATAAAAAATTTTTGTTCTCAAGTGATCCCTGGGACTACATAGGATTCAAGTGAAAAAAAGCGTTGTTTTTGCCTTTTATTAAAATAAATAAAATTGACACACTCTTTTAAATAAAAATATACACAAGAGTGTAGAAAATTTTATGCTCTTTCAGATATTATATAATTTTAAAAAATATTTAATTTTATCATCGAATACCTGGGTCTGAAAGAACTACTTTTTTTCTGTTTTATATGGTATCATGATTATAGAATTTATACTACAGTGTTTAAAGTTAAACTGGATATTGGGTTATTAAAGGTTACGTTATTTTACGTAATTTTACGTCAAAAATTGTAAGCTTACGTAATATTACATCATTTCTTGTATGTAAGAAAATGTTAGCTTACGTAATTTTACGTAATTTTACGTAATATTACACCAGTTTAAGTAATTTGGCCGAAAACGCTTACGGCCAAAAAAAATTAAATTTTAGAGGAAAAAGTGGAAAATTAATAAAAATATTTGAATTTTATAAAAAAATTTTTGAAAAAGAAACATTAAACTTTATTACATTTTTTTACATCATTTTACGTAAAATTACACAATTTAATGTAATAATATGTAATTTTTTGTCATATTTTCTAAGTTTATGTAAATATTAAGTGCTTTTTATTCTTTTGTCAAAAGATGATTTTAAAAATAAAAATACCATTTTGCAATCAAAAATGATTCAAAAAGTGAAAAAAAAATTAATTGTAAATAAAAAATTAAAAATAAAATTTTATTTGCATTTTTAGGCATATTTCTGCTTTTCTCCAGCATTCATTCATACATTTAAACCAAAAATTGCAAAATGATTGTTTATTCTTTGGAATTTGAAAGAATAAGTGCCTCCTTTGCGAAAGATATTCTAGTAAAGTGGTGGAGAATAACGCAGTGTAATGTTAATTTGCTTCGTAGAACCAAATTCAACGGAGACTGTGAATTTGTATATATTTAGAGATGTACAATAACGCTAACTTATTATATTGAATCTATCTATTAATAAATCTACTATATCTATTAAATGGCTTTGAGTAATTTAACTCCTTTCACCATAGTTAGAAAAATTTTTAAATATTGTTAGAGTTTAAATAATTTCAAAAAGAACAAATTACAAATACATTTTAGAAAAGTTACTAGCTTTGAACTATCCACTGCTGCAAATTCTTTGAGACAATTGACAAGGGAGTTAGGTTTTCTTGAAGTCAGGTTTTCTTGAGCTTTCAACAAAGACATCAACGTGTTCTTTCGAAAGGCTTGTTATCAAAGCGTTTTTGTGACCGAAACAATTTTTTAAGTATATAATAAGCAGTTTTTCTAGCCTTAATTTTATTGGATCAAATTTAGTTTCTTCAAGGAAGTTAAAAAAAATTTCCGACGGGGCGTCAAAGGGGAGGTGGTAAATAGACTTGATAGAGATATTATGAAGTACTTGTAACCTTTGGATATTTGTTTTTGAGACTAGTTTTATAGTAAAAAAACTAAAATCTATAATTGAACCTATGAGAGCATTATAAACCCCTACTAAAGTTTTATCGTTGAGTTTCCATGATTTATGGGACAGAATTTTGATAATATTTAGTCTATCTTGACACCTAGACCGGATAAACTCGACTTGAGAGTTAAAACATAAGCTTTCATTAAATTGTATACCTAAAAAAATTGGAGAATCACAGTATGGAATTTTCTTGCCAAGAAGATTAAGAACTAGATCCTGATTTTTTGAAGAATTTCCAGATAAAAATTAAGTAACAGCACTTATCGGGAGCCTTTTTAGTCTCCATTTGTAGAGCCAAGTTTCGACTTTTTTCAAGTAGCTATTTATAACTTTGGAAATGTTAGCATATTTCTTAAATATGAAGAAGGTGACTAAATCATCTGCAAATAATAAAGAGTAGGAATTGTTTTTTTGTCCTGTTTTGGTACGTCATTAATAAAAATTTAAAATAAAAGAGGGCTAATAACGGCACCCTGGGGGACGCCAGTTGCTATTTCTCCACAAGTAGACTCAAAATTATTTAATTTAATAAAAAAACTTTCTATTATTTAAGAAATTCTTTACCCACTCAAGAATATAGAGTGGGACTCCAGTTTTACTTAGTTTATAAATGATACTTCTATGCCAAACCTTGTCAACGGCTTGAGAAATGTCAAAGAAAAGGGAGCATACTTTTTTTTTCCAAAAGGTCTCAGAGGCTTTTTGGCTTAAGAACACAAGGTTGTCTGAGGTACGACGGTGTTGTCGGAAACTAGATTGTTCTTTACAAATGAAACCTTTGGATTCCAGAAATGAATAGAGTCTAGTTTTAATTATCCTTTCTAGGATTTTACCCAGACAGCTGGTAACACTTATTGGCCTGTACTTTGATGGATCATGGCTTATTGTTTTTTTTGGATCATCGTTATCTTAGAACTTTTCCAACTGTCAGTAATATCATTATTTTCGAGACATAAATTAAAGAATTCAATTAGCCTAATAAGAAAGGTTTCAGGGAGTTTTTTTAACATTTGATTGTTAATATTGTCAGGGCCAGAAGCTGAGTCATCTTTCAGAGTTTTTAGTATATTCTTTAATTCATTTAGGGTAATTTTAGGGAAGTATGTATTTTCATTTTTGTATAATTCCGAATTAAGATACTCTTTTTCGGATATATTTTTTTCGACCATCTCAAAAAATGACCGATCAAATGAATTTTCACTTTCCTGAGAAAAATTTTTATTTAATATTTTTTTAAACAATTCACCTTTTTCCTCATCTGTTTTAAATTCTTTTGAGTCAAAAATTAACTTAGGGATATAATTCGAGGAAGAACCTTTTTTAAAGGAATTAATTTTTTGCCAAAAGGGTCTAGATGAGTTCGGGTTTGGACCCAGAGATTTGAGGAAATTTTCCCATTTTTCATTTTTGTGCTTAGAAATATTGAATCTTATCATATTTGTTAATTTATTACACTCTTTTAGATTTTCAATAGTTTAGAATTTTAATTTTTTTAGTTTTTTACGTTTGTGAATAGGTGCGACTATATTTTTAGGCAGTGAATTTTTGAATTTTTTGGACGGAAATTTAGAAATAGCGGAGCGGAATTAGCTGAGTCAAAGATACTTTTGGTTATTATTTCATTACTTACATTAAAAAACTGAAAAATATTTTTTATATATAATTGTGAAAAAAAATGTATTAAATATCATAGGAAATAGTTACCAAAATTATTCACTAGTTCGCTTTTTTGTGGTTAATTTATTTCGAATTTTCATGCTTGCCTTATAAAGAATAAGCGAACAAAATGTAGATTAAAATTAAAATTTTTGTGCTGCAATTTTTTATAATTAGTAGCAAAAAAACGCTTTTTAAATTACTCAGCTCATTACTAATGCATTGTAGAAAATATGTTGCTCTAGAAATTTAAATTAAGCCCTATTGGCATAGCATCCCTCAACTTACACAATTAATTACAGAATAATATTTTAATTAAAAATGTTTGATTATTTTTTTTTGCAAATGCGAAAATAGATCACATGTCTTAGTCATAAACTTAAAATTTACGCACTTCCAAATGAATATCTGATCAAGCCATGTGACTCAACTAAAGACAAACCAAAAACTCAAAGTCTAAGCTTGGCTAATCATCTGTTAAGACCGTGCTCTCAAACATATCAAAGATTAACTTGTCTCGGAATCAAAGTCAAACAAGCCACACACTTGAGAGCTGATCTTCTTCTTTTTTTTTTCAAGCACTGAACAAAACAAAAAGAAAACAAAATTT
>QEOQ01000666.1:0-18329 GCA_010279815.1 Brachionus plicatilis | reverse complement strand
TTTTAAACAACTCTGAAATAAATGAAAAATTATAAATCAGACTCAAAACAAGGTTGATGACTTGACATTGAAAAGACTTAAAAATTACTTTTTTTTTGAGTTTTGCTCAAGTCCGCTAAAAAATTTCTTTTTTAAAGCAGATAATAATTGTGAACTAGCTGAATTTTTTTTAATTAAGAGATTAAAAAGAATCATATTTCAAAAAATTGGAAATCAGTAGAAAATACTCGTCAGTAACTGACTTTATTTTGGATTTTTACATTTCTTTTTTACAAATTAGAAGATAAAATAAAATAAATTTGAACTATATAAATTTATAAAAGAAAAATGCAGACCTTTTTATCATTGGTAATAAATTTTGTAATAAATTTTGATTTTTTTATTTCTTTTTGTATGTAAATAAATATGAAAAAAAATTTGTTTTATTAATTTTTCTAATTAATTTTTGGTACTTGAAGATTAAGTTTCTCAAGTATAATTGAAATATGGTTGTAAAAAAAATTAAGGTATTTTTATTAAGTTTTGATAATATTATTAAAACATAATTTTTCTTTTAAATTTCTGGAACAATCTACTATTTTCAAATTTAATACTATTTTGGTTCTATTTGTTCGTTCCCAATGGCAAAAAATTAAAATAAAATAAACTTGATCAATTTCAAAAGGCTCTCTTTTTTAAAGACTTTTCAAAATTGAGTACAAAAGAACATAAAATTTAAAATACATAAATATATCAAACATAAATTTTTCAACGCATTATATATCATTGGGGCAAAATGAAAATAATTTTAGATTTTTTTCATTTTCATATTTTTAGATTTTTAGTGAAATATTTCAGAAAATATAAAAAAATCTTCTAAATTATTTAATTACCAAAATTAAAAATTGAAATTTCATGAAATATTGCACAAAAAACCTAAAAATATGGCAATGTAAAAATCTAAATTTTCTTCATTTTGCCATCATAAGGATTTAAATCGGAAAATTTTGAAATAAACATAATCTTTCAAAAATTAAAATTTCTCTAATCCCATGGATAGACAATGAGATTTAAATATTTAAAAAAACGTTTTCCTTTCTATACTTTCTGTACTTTTTCTAATTATTTTATTTGGACCTATTACTTTCTGTACTTTTTGTACTTTATCAGTATTTAATTACCATTATAAAAAATTTAACGGGGTTCGGGGCGGATCCCTGGCTTAGGGATTCGGGTATGTTAAAGATAAGAGAAATTTTAGTTAAAATAATATTAATAATTAAAAATTTTATTTTTTGTTATCTTTATTTTTAATATGAAAAAGTACAAAAAGTACAGAAAGTGCAAAAAGTAACAGGGCCAAATAAAATAATTAGAAAAAGTACAAAAAGTACAGAAAGGATTTTTATTTTTAAATATTTTCATTGTCTATACCTCTCTAATCCACAGGTCACAAGGTTACACAATATGGGTACAAATATGATTTTTGTACCCATATTGTATCATTTTTTTCAAAAAAGTTTAAGTTATGGTTTAAGTTAATGTCAGCTGTATGCTTTGAATCATTATCTTGACAAATTTTTAAAATTCTTTTACTTTTTTTCACCATTTTTTCTTTAAAAAGTGTGAATTAACCAAAATTTGGCACTAAATTTCTACTTCACCAAATAATTATTAAATACTTCACCAAAATAAATCACCTAAAAAAAAATAAAAAATGAACCAAATAAATATATTTTTCACCAAAACAATTTTATTTCACCAAAAAAAATATTATTTTTTCACCAAATTTATAAATTATTTTAAACCAAAAAAAATATTATTACAACCAAAATAATAGTTTTTATCACCAATAATAATACAAATCAAACCAAAAATAATTACTGAGCTATCAAGGCTTGTTTTGCCTTTGCAGGTCTTCCAGGTTTTCTTTTTTCTCCGATAGGAATATTTTTCACTGATAATGGTATTTCACATCCAGGAATATTTTGAATTTTTGATATACCAATCAAGTGCATGCAAATGTTATTCTTGATCTACCATCTACATGAACCATCCATTATACCAGCATTATACCATAGTATAATGCTTGCGTTGTTTTCTCCAATTGCCTATTTTATTGAGATCTTCCAAAGCTTCATCAAATAATTGATAATTGTTGTGCACGTTGTATACTTGACCTTTGCTTCTTTTCCTTTTTCTGTGCAATGTTTCGGATTCAATATCCGAATCTTCATCATCACTAGTATCTTGATAAACAAGTACGTTTTCACTTGATGACGATACTGTGTTATCTTGAATTTTTGTCATCGTATCGATTGAGTTTCAATTGATTTTTAAAGGATTTGCGGTAAAATAACATTATACTATTTATAATATTTTTGGGGAATAAAAAATTGAACTGGTGAAGTATAAATTAATTTGGTTAAGAAACCTATTTTGAATTGGTGGTTTGATTTGCACAGGGAATTGTGATTTTTTGGTGTCAATTAAGAATAAATTTGCGGCAAAATACACGAATTAGGTGTTCAATTTTGGTAATCGAGTTTCGCCTTACATTATATTTTTTTGGGGATATTCTTTATTTTTTTGGTGAATAAAAAAAAATATTACTGGTGAACGATAATTGTATGCCCCAAAATTTAAGCATTAATTTTTTCTGACAAAAAGCTTTAGAAGTAATTAAATTAAAAAAATAAAAGAAAAGAAGCAAAAAGAGACTTTTTTTAGCCCTTTTACAATTTACGAAAAAAGAAGTAATATTATGAAATAGGCAAAATGTAGAAAATTCTACATTTGTTATATTTTCATATTTTTAATTTTGGCAACTAAATAATTTGGAAGAGTTTTTTTTATTTTCTGAAATATTGCACAAAAAATATGAAAATGTAAAAATGTAAAATTATTTTCATTTTGACCAGCGGCCTAGCCAAACATTTTCAAATGGGAGAGCTCGAAGCGGAACAAAAATTTTTTTAAAGAAAATTAAATTTTATTAGATGGAATTTAGAAAAAAAATATATAATTTACGAGTAATAAAATAAAAAAAAAAAAGATATATTTAACAAATAGAATTTTTAAAAGATGAGCTCAGCCCGAGAGAGTGAAGTTGAGAGCAATTTTTATCTGGAGCAGAGCAATTTAGTTAAAATTTTATAAAATCCGATTAAAATATGATAAATTAAGGAAATTTTAGAATATTTTAAATTTTAACAAAATTTGTTGATTATTGTTAAAAAAAAATTTTATTTCAATATTCATTTTGAAAAAGTTTTTTTATGTGTTATTTGAACAAAATTGCTCCCAACTTCACTCTCCCGCTCAACCCCTCTCTGGCCACGCTGCTGCCGTCGACCATCGCGTCAAATCAACACTTTATGCAAGTTTGGACAAAAAATCAAATACTCAATTTGAACAAAGGATTAATATAATTTATTAATTTAAATGGAGAATAAGTGTAGAAAGAAATTTTTTTTATAAATTTATAGTAAAAAAATATCATATAAAAATTTCTAAAGAAAAAAAAACAACACTTACAAAAAATTTTAATGTATTCTTATTCAAAATTACTTAGATAGATAACATATTTAACATTTATACTCTACTCTCATATTCACTAGCAGGTGGTCGCTTGAGGTACAGCACAGTTTGATTGTATGCACTTGACGGAACACTTTGATTAAAGCTTTTTTGGGTTAAACTTGGAGATTTGAGAATGGGAATCTCAATATTTGAGTGGACAAGTTGGGGAATAGTGAATCGACTTGACGGAGTGGACGAGCTTAAATAAGCTGGCTGGGACATTCGGTTGAGTCTATTCTCCGGGCGAACGTAAGCCGGCACCACACTTGCCGAATTTCGATTGTGCTGGAGCAGATTGCGGCTCGATTTTCTAATCTCATTTCTGTACAAAGTCTCTGAATTGAAAAAATCACTCTCACCATCTATTTTTGCAGACACTGTCTTGACACCATCTTTTTCCTTTTCTTTCTCGCTCAGTCTCAGATGGTAGGTCCAGTGGCAAATGGAAAAGGAGGTGCGCAAGTGCATTTGCCATTCGGTCTTCAGAGTAAGGATCAGCCAGATGAAAAGCAAGATTATGGTGTGCATGATCTCGTTTATTATGGCCACCATGAGCACATGGTCTTTGTAGACATTAAAGTAAATGATCAAGTCATAGGAAAATGGCAGTTTGAGCGCACAGATGACAACCAGCTGCAATGTGGCCACCAAATGGGGACAATAGTTGAAACAAGTGTTCTTTTCGCTGCTCACGTCCACGGCAGAGTCCAAAAATTCTGAAGTCAAAAATTTTTCCTTCTCAAACAACTTTTTTTGCTCGCCTTCTCCCGAGCTTGTTCTAATGAACAAATTTTCCTCGATCAAAAATCTTTCCTTGTACTTCAAGTAGCTGAATGAGTAAATTGGAATTAAACTTGACACAATTGACAAGCTGAGAAAGGAGAAAAGAAGGTAGAGCTTGAACTGGTCATTGATGAACAGTGTCTGGTGGCTGTGCTCGACCATTGTCACCCTGAACAGACTGCCAAGCAGGTTTTGTCTAGATATGTAGAAAAGTATGTACAATTGAAAAAGCTGTTCGATCATGTTGAACAGACCGATTGAGGATATGGCATAGGCAAGTGTTTTGTTGGTGTACCAGAAAACTGATCCGTAGCGAATGCTGATGCTCAAATAGGCCAAAGTGATGCTGATAAGTTCGAGCTTGAATTTGGTCAGTATGTGCACTAGGAATGGATTTTGGAACAGAGTTTCGGCACTGTTCTCGCTTTTCAGCATCACCAGGATGTCGATCAAGCATTGGGTTAAGTTCTGAGTGCGGCATGATGTGTTCAGCAGAGAATTTATTTCTCTGGCGACCAGCGCTTCTTGGTGATAGATGAGGTCTTGGACTAGCAAAAAAAATATTGACATGAGATGAAGCGTTGAGTTTATTGGCAAAAAGTGGCGCCAAATTAGCGAAAATAATTTGCCCAAGTGTTTGACGGCAAAGGTTGGGACATTTTTTGTCGCCATGCTCGACACTGAGTCAAAAGAGTCTATTTTTTGTGCTGAATCCAAGTGTGTGTGGTGATGGTGCAATTTTTCGCCAAAAAAATCCCGGCCCAGCTTTACGCCGTCATTGGAAAAGTTGCCTATTTTTTTATTCGAAAACACAAAAAAAAGAATGAGGAAAAATGCGGAAAAACATGTTGAACAAACTCGGACTGTGTACTCTTGGCTGGGTTTGGGTTCCAGGACTGATAGGCTGGGAAAATTTGAATTGTTGATGGTGGATGCGGGCTCCAGAGGGTTCAGGTCCAATGTCTGCTTCAGATCCAGGATAGCAGCTATCCGATCATGAATTAGAAACACATGTATCAAAACAATTAGCACAGAATACCAGCTTGACCATATCGATATGCAGCACTTTCTTGAGTTACAAATTTTGAGGCACATCTTCCACTACATAAACATGATCGACACTGTCTCTAATAAAATAATCTAAATTAATTTTATTTTCTAAAATTTAAATTTAATTAAAATGTTGGTCTAGAGTGATATTTGTAAATTATTTTTTTTAGTTTATGCTAAAATGTCAGTGCTAAACTAAATTTTAAAATCTCGTATCCGGATTTAATTGTAACAATTGAACAAATCTTATCTTATCTTACATTGTTCATCTAGAATTAATCAATCCTCTAGGGCTTAAAAAAAAGAGTATCACATGACCTCTATTTGGGTTGTAAAACCCTAATAAGTCTATATTAAATTACAGTTTCACTGATTCTTATCTCTTTTTTTTTTAAATATTCTTAATTAATTTAGATATGCATACACAAACTTGTTAAATCTATTCATGAAGGTATTATAGATCGAATAGAGTGTCAAAAATCATGCCAAACAACTTATTTACTATAAAAGAAGTAAGTCTCTGCAATCGAGAAGAATTCTGTAATTTGACGTGAACTCTTCCGTCATTAGTTCATGCGAAATAAATGAACTTTTTTTTTATGCTAAAGTCTAGACACTGGAACAATTTTTCTAAGAGAGAAAACAAAAAAAAATAAAAGATTTAATCTTTGAGGAATTTTTTAGAATAATTTATTTTTAAAATTTTTTAAATTACATACAGCTAAAAAAAACATTTTCCAGTTTTGTTTGTCTTTTTTAAATGAACATAAAAAAAATTTTTAATTCAATACTCATTTCTGACATTCTTACTCAATTTTTTTTTAAATTTTCGGTACAAAAGTTTTTAGAAAAAAAATGTTTGCCCTAAATCGCATTTTAATACTCGGATTTGCCAATTTGAAAAAGTTGTAGAAATTTTAGTTCTTATTACTTAAAAAAAAAGTTAAAAAATTTTTTTTGGGCTATTTTCAAAATTGTTAGTCTTGCTAATAAAATCGAAAATTAATAAATTTTTTTTTTAAACAAATTATAGAATTCTATTTAAAAACTCATGTTTCCAAAAAATTTAGATAATCTAAATCAAAAAAGACTGACACTTGTATTAATTTATTTTCCGAATTTTTTTTATTTTATCCGTTTTTTTGTTTATTTAAGACATTTATTTATTAAAAATAATATTCGATATTTCTGAACCCAATTACAAAAGAAGCAATTTTTAGACAGATTAATCTAAAGTAGCAGAAAAATGATAAATTTATTTAAAATTCATTAAATGTCAAAAAAAAGAATCAAAGAGATACTTATATATAGCAACTAATATTTAGTTTGGTCACTATCAATCGGATAGACGATTTGTAAAAATTCTTCGAAAAAAATCAACTTAAAAGACTTAACTTTAAAACTTTACTCAGCATATTAAATTTTTAAATATTTTTTAATTTTTAAACCGTAATTTAACAAAGTGAAATTTCGTAAAAAAATTAGTGCAAATTTCTATATTACCCTTTTTTCTTAAAATAACATCTTTAATTCTTTTTTAAATAAAACCAACCAATAATCAAAATTTGATCTTATTGATTTTTAATTTTTTTCTTTTAGGTCCAACATATAATTTTTTTTGTATCTTTAATTTTTCAAAGCAAAAAGGAAATATTTTTGTTCAAATTGTACTGATAATATCACAACGCCATTTCAATACAAAAAAAGAATAATGAATTTTGTATTAATAGTTTTCACTTGTTTTAAAAAGAACCTGCTAAGAACTTTTTGAGATGGTCGCTTTCTAATACCAACTAAAAAAGAAATCAACAATAATTCAATTTAAGATCCGATGCGACAGGTGGGCTATAATCAATCAGAAAAGTTTAATTTCATCCAGTCGATTACCTCTGCTTCAACATACTTCTCAATTGACAGCTGAAAAAATCGTCAAAGAAGGTTAGGCAATTTAGTGTATTCTAAAATCAATTTAAAATGCCATAAATTATTTTTAGCACTGAATTTAATTTTAATTTTTTTCTTCAAAATAATTTATTGCTTTTCTATCTGATATTTAAAAAAAATTTATATTTGATATAAAACAACTTTTATTAGATTATGCCTTAATTTTTTTTAAAAATTAAAAAAGAACTTAAACCACATATGATCAGAAAAAATATAGCTAATTATTATTTGATAAGCTGTTGTTATTTTAATGATATATAAATACACATGTCAGCATATAATCATTGTGGAATTTAGACTGTTACCTACTTACTAGCTATGAATCAGTTGATAAAAAAAAGAAAAAAAGTGAAGAACTATAACCCGGAAAAAAACTTAAAAATAATATTTAAAAAAATAGAATAAAATTTAATTTTGTTTTTTTTTAATTTTCCTTTTATATTTTTAACATTTCCTTTACCATTTAAATTATTTGAATCCTATTAAAGAAAGTAATTAGCAGACATTTAACTATTAACATACTGAATATAATTTTATGTGATACCTATATATTATTATATGATTAAAAATTTAATACACGCGAGGTACAGGCTCCTTCTTGGGATAAAGTTTTTTTACTAGAAACTAAGTAAAATGTAATTATTAATACTAGGAGAAAAATTTTAAAAAAAAATTATTTTCAAACAAACAAATTTTAGGACTAATTGGCGAACAAAAAAATTTTTTAAGTTAACTAATAAATTTCAATAAATTGATTTATTCAACAAATAAATTTAGTTTTTTTTATTTCTATTATTCAATTTTTATTTATTTAACTCGGAATTAAATTTTATCATGGACTTAATAAAATAAAAAAAAATTTAGTAAATAATAGAATGTTGAAACTAAAAGTATTAATTAAATAGCTAAATTATGGGTTGTGAAAAACCTGGAAAATTCTTAGAAATATTCGGAACCGATCAATATAAATCAATCAATATCACTCATTGGAGCGAATAAAAAAAACGAGTATCGAAAAATTTCAAAGCTTCTTTCATTTTTAGAAAATACCGATGAAAGTCTAAGAGGAAAAATTTTCGTAACCCTATTGTGTCTATCTTAGAGATAAGGAAATTCTTTTTTAACAAATTGAACTTTAAATTCAGAATTTTTAGATTAAATGTAAAAATAATTAGAAATTATTTATTTCTTAAGCTATTTAATGGTTTGGTTAATGATAAATAGCAATAATAAAATGATCAATTTTATTTCATAAATTGATAATTCTGACATGTTGCTTCCCATTTTAAGATAATTTATCATGGTGCTGCTTTTGTAAAACTAAATTAATAATTAGTTTCTTGAACCAATTAATTAGAAAATTTAAAAAAAATTTTCAACTATTATCTTAAAGTGTCCAAAATTAGTTATATAAATTTAATCTTTAAACAAATTTATTTAATATTTACTCATATTGTTTTGGTTATGAGCAAAATTTCTGCAAATGGACTATGCTAAAATATGCCAGCTTATTTTTTTTGATTTTTTTTTGAATATAAATGGTCTAAAATAATACTCTTAAAATTTTGAAAAATAAATAAAAATATTTTATTCATCAAATGATTGATTTTCTAAAGAATTAACTTTGCTACCATTTTTACGTTTAAAAGGTTCAGTCGTACCAATGTTTGAAAAAATTCTCAACCATTAGATAAAAAATTTTAAAATAAATTAGAACATTTTTTTCTTTCAATATCCTGAAAATTCAAATAAAAAAATTTAATCAATTATTGCTTTTTGTTAATGAAAATTTCTCATGTTTCACTATAATTGTCTTCTAAAAAATTTTAAAAAATTAAAAAGACCAATAAATGGCAAACCAATAATTCTTTTATATAATGTGAAAAATGTGAATGATAATTAAATTTAAATTAATAAATTCGTTTAATAGAATTTTAATTTTTTTAAACTAAGATAATTTTTAGTTAGAACACTCAAATGTTCCCCATAGTGCTGGAACTATTTTCAACAATCGACTCACTTTAAAAGGAAATATTTTTTTCAATTGATAGGAGTCGATTGCCAACACTTATTTAAAATCACTTGAAATTTTTGGATAAAATACTCAGTTTAAATTTTTTAAAATAAATTTGAATTACTAAAATTTAATACCCTGAATAAAATTTTTACCTAAATTTGATTTGAATTTTCAATTAAAAAAATTTAGTTGATTTTTGAATTTTATCAATCGATTGTAGTCGATTGCACTATGACACTCAGAAGACTCAGTTAATTTTTCATAATATTAAAACGGTTAGTTATTTTAGTCCAAATTGCTTTAATGTGGCTAGAAAATAAGATTAATAAAACTGTTTAAGTTTTTTCTTTTTTTAAAATTATTAGTTAAAAACCAAAGTTAATTATTAGACAAGAACTTTTAAAGACCAAAATTACCAATTTTATTTATTCTTTATCTTTATATATTCTATATTAAAAAAAATTCCATAATCCTTTTTCTAAGCTTTGAGTTTTTTAATTTTTTTAATTCTATCTTTATTTTTTAAAAACTTTTTCTATCAAAAATCCGTTCAAAAAATTCTGACCAAGTTTTCGATGACAAAAATGTCTTCTCAGAGACTTGTCTATAATTAACAATTTGAGTTAAAAGGAGACATTATTTAACAATTGAAAAAATTTATTAAACATCAAAAAGTTTGAAAAAAAGTCAAGTGATCTTTGGACACTTGGAAATTTCATCTTAAGGATTTGTCAAAAAAATCCAAAAATTAATCTTGTGACGTATTTGGATTTAAGTCCAACCTATTGTCTGTTTAACAAAAAAAAAGTTTAAAAAATAGAACATTTAATTAGGACTAGCTAAACCAAAGATAATAAATAAAAGCTTTTGCAAATTAGACGAATTCTAAAGAGCTTTTCTAAACAATTAATTCATAGCAAGGGTCCAGTCTGGCCGAGAAAAAAAAATTAAATAAATTTCCATTCTTAAACGCCTGCAAAACTAAAACAAAAGGTAGAAAATTAATCATTAAAATCCTAATGGTCTCCGATTTAGAATGAAAACAATCGCCAAATGAATTCGATCAAGCTGCGATTCCAATCTTGCTCTTAGATGAAACTAATTAATTTTGTTGATTATAAATCTCTAATGAATTCGAGTCATAGAGCGAACTAAATTTTAAATAAAATTAATAAATAGCACATTTTTACATTGCAATAAAACTTTTATCTTTTCCTCAAAAATTGACATTTTCAACCGCAAAATCAGTCAATATTTACTTTGCCATAAAGTGGAATGTAAACAACAAGTTGGCGGTGAATAGTTTATGTTTTTTTTTATATTTATACAAAAGTTTATAGATTGAATATATAAAAAAAAACTCAAAATTAGATACGCTTTGTTATCTATTGTTCCGCTTCATCCCATCATTCATTTTTCGATTATTACACTTAACCTTTACACAAAAAAATAATTTTAATTTTACGGTCGCTAATAATTTGCTAATTGTTTTATGTATTTATGCCTCCAAAAAAAATATTAATGATATCGATAAAAGGTTTATTATCTTAAATATTTTTACAATTTTATATTAACAGGCTTTATCTAGATTCAAAACCAATTTTTATTGTTTTCAGATTTAGAAACCAATATTAAAGTCCATTCAAAATTTTTTTCATAAACTCCAAAAAACTGAACAAGAAGAAGCAAGTTTTTTTAAAATTTAATTTAATTTTTTATATTTTATTATTTTATATTGTCAAGATTGTACTCTTAACATGGATGAGAATTAAAAACACAAAAAAGATATAAAATGTGATTCACGCGTAAAAAACTTTAACTGTCCACTTTTAAATCTTTTAATTACCTCATGTACCTTGATTCATTTTTTAAATTTTTATCATATTTTTATTTTATATTATTTTTTTTATTTCTATATTTTAAACTTATTTTAACAGAACTTTTATTTTTATTTTATTCTGAAGGAGCTAATGCCCGATTTAGATATACAAATAAATAAATAGTAATTAAAAAGAAAACTGTTTACAATGCCGCTATGATACGATAAATTCACTTTATTTTGCGTAAATAATGGAAAATTAATTATTTGCCAAAATTTGTAGAAAAAAACTTAATTTCTATGAGAATATTTTTTTAAAAGAAAAAAAATTGATTGACTTTTTTTGACATTAATGGGTTAATTCTTGAAAAAATAGTAAAAAACCATTAAAAAACGGGAAAACGGATTTTGTTTTATTTTAAACTTTTTGTCATAAATTTTTCAATTTGTCTTTTTTACAGTGCTACCACGAAACCCTGAATTCACCATATTTTACGTAAATTATGATAAATTCACGATATTTTACCATATTTAGCGTAAAATATGGTAATCTAAAAAAGAGTATTTTTCGTAAAATAACGATAATTACCGTAAATTACCCATAATTATTGTAAAATTCAGTGAGAAAAAAAAATCCAAAATTTCTCGAAAAAAAAACGATTTTCATGAAAAAATTTTTTTTTGCATTTTTGAAAAAGGAAAAAAATTAAAATTTGGTTGAATTTTTTAACGAAAATTTCGGTAAATTTTTGAAAAAAAAGGTGAAAAATGGTAAAAATTCAACAAAAAAAGAAAAATGGATTTTAATTAATATTTTGTAATTTTATTCTAATTTTAATATTATTTACAAAAAAGATTTTATTTTCTAGCGTTTATTGCATTTAAGCTGTAAACGCTGTAAAGAATAAATTTCACATTTGCCAGTTTTCCCAGATCGGTTTTTGAAAATTTTAAGTACGAACATATTAAATTTTTATATAAAATACAAAACTTATCAAAAATCACATATATAGAGCTGTATTAAAAGAGATATTCAATCAGAATTTAGTGATCTAAGATATGTTTAATCAATAAAAATATTCGATTTTTGATAATTTTTGTATTTTATATAAAGATTACGCTAAATATAGTAAAATATCGTGAATTTGCCATAATTTACGTAAAATATGGTGAATTCAAGGTTTCGTGGCAGCACCGTAATTTTATTTTATTTTATTTTGTTTTGCATTGAGAAATAAAAAAGTTTGATAGAAATTACAGTACATCTTAAAACTAACTTCATCGCTTTCTTTTCCTTTCCTCTTCCTTTCCTCTTCCTTTCCTCTTCCTCTCTTCTTCCTCACTTATTCCTTTCCTCTTCCTTTCCTCTTCCTTTCCTCTTCCTCACTTCTTCCTTTCCTCTTCCTCACTTCTTCCTTTCCTCTTCCTCACTTCTTCCTTTCCTCTTCCTCTTCCTCTTCCTCTTCCTTTCCTCTTCCTTTCCTCTTCCTCTTCCTCTTCCTTTCCTCTTCCTTTCCTCTTCCTTTCCTCTTCCTCACTAGGATGAAGAGAAATTGAAGAAAATAATAAATTATGCTAATTCATATATTTAGATGAAACTATTGGCTACCACAGGCAAATAAAATTAAGTAAAATAAATTGATCAAAATAACGATTCAATTGTAAGTTGCTTGCCGTGTTGAAAAGTTTGATTTAAATATTGGAGATTATAAATTAGCATAATTTATTATATTCTTTATTTTTCTTTTTTTCAAGAGAGGAAGAGGAAAGGAAGAGGAAAGGAAGAGGAAAGGAAGAGGAAGAGGAAGAGGAAGAAGAAGAGGAAGAGGAAAGGAAGAAGTGAGGAAGAGGAAAGGAAGAAGTGAGGAAGAGGAAAGGAAGAGGAAAGGAAGAGGAACCTGACAATAAAGAAAACTGATTTGCTAGGAGGGTCTGATGATTTTACGTAATTTAACGTTAATTATCATAAAATTACAGATTTTCAAAAATTACAAAAAGTCGCTAGATTTCGGCCTTTTTTGGGTTTTTTCATTCAAAATTTAATTTTACAATTTTTTTTCTACAAAAGATAAATTTTGCATTTTTACGTATAATTACGTAAAGAATTTTTTTTTTGAGGTAAAAAATCGCAAAAGTATAATTTATTAAATTTATTTATTAATTATAATTTTATAGCTATTGAATTCATTTTTTGCAACGATCATTTTTTAAGCTATTTCCTGCTCTTACTGGGGCCATTTTAAAATCTTTTTATTTAGGCGTGTATTTGATCAAATCAGCTCAAAAAAGAAATTCAAAAATAATTTCATTTTTTAAAATTACTTTTAATAGCAACTAAGACAACATTGTCTTTTTTTTTTGATAAAATCCTATTGTCTCGTTTGAGTAATTAGGGAAATTTTCCTTTAATTTAAAATCTTTTTAATTGTCTAAAAAATAAATTTTTAAGTCTTCAACTTTTTTAAGTAAAATAGAATTAAATAAAATATTAAGCTTTTTTACATCTGACCTATTCATTTTGATTATTTCCTTTCGTTTTAATTTTGGTTAAAGTTTCTGTCTCATTTTGTTTTAATTGAAAACATTCATTTTGAATAAGTGTTCTGATTATTCACTCAAACTTTTTTCCAAAGAAGGTTTAGCCTCAGCAATTGTTTCTTTAATAAATTTTGAACACTTTAAAAAAATAATTTTTAATTCACAATAAATTAGTTTTAATGGAAACACCTTTTTTTAGGGAACTTTGAAAATATTTTGCTGTTTATCATTACAGCTTCAACCAAAATATAACCAAAGTTTTTTCTCTATCATAAAATTAATTCTTGTATCCCTAAGAAGCTAAAAATATAGAAATCATTAAATTAATATAATAATTACACTGTTTAAATAAAATTAAAACAAGCATTACAAAATGTGTTTTAGATATTAAAACAGTCAATACATTTTTTAAAAATCCTTCTTATTTTAGGCACTAAATTTCTACTTCACCAAATAATTATTAAATACTTCACCAAAATAAATCACCTAAAAAAAAATAAAAAATGAACCAAATAAATATATTTTTCACCAAAACAATTTTATTTCACCAAAAAAAATATTATTTTTTCACCAAATTTATAAATTATTTTAAACCAAAAAAAATATTATTACAACCAAAATAATAGTTTTTATCACCAATAATAATACAAATCAAACCAAAAATAATTACTGAACTAACAAGGCTTGTTTTGCCTTTGCAGGTCTTCCAGGTTTTCTTTTTTCTCCGATAGGAATATTTTTCACTGATAATGGTATTTCACATCCAGGAATATTTTAAATTTTTGATATACCAATCAAGTGCTTGCAAATGTTATTCTTGATGTACCATCTACATGAACCATCCATTATACCAGCATTATACAAGCAATGTAGATTGCTTGCGTTGTTTTCTCCAATTGCCTATTTTATTAAAATCTTCCAAAGCTTCATCAATTAATTGATAATTGTTGGGCACGTTTTATACTTGATCTTTGCTTCTTTTCCTTTTTCTGTGCAATTTTCTAGATTCAATATCCGAATCTTCATCATCACTAGTATCTTGATAAACAAGAACGTTTTCACTTGATGACGATACTGTGTTATCTTGAATTGTTGTCATCGTATCGATTGAGTTTCAATTGATTTTTTTAAAGGATTTGCGGTAAAATAACATTATACTATTTATAATATTTTTGGGGAATAAAAAATTGAACTGGTGAAGTATAAATTAATTTGGTTAAATAAATATTAATTTGGTTAAGAAACCTATTTTGAATTGGTGGTTTGATTTGCACAGGTAATTGTGATTTTTTGGTGTCAATTAAGAATAAATTTGCGGCAAAATACACGAATTAGGTGTTAAATTTTGGTAATCGAGTTTCGCCTTAGATTATATTTTTTTGGTGATATTCTTTTTTTTTTTTGGTGAATAAAAAAAATATGATTGGTGAACGATAATTGTATGCCCTTATTTTAGTGTTTTTTTCATCAATTTTGTAATGTATTAATATATAATAAAGAATTTAAAAAATTTTACAATTAAGCTTATCTAGATTTCTGCTTCCTTTTTTTCTCGGATTAGTTTTCTTTGCTCTTTTTGATTTAGATACCATTTTTATTGTTTTATCTAAAATTATGTAGAACCAATAGTATTAAAAAATTTTTAAACAGAAAAAATAAATTTTTTAAAATGAAAAAAATTTTTAAGCTGAAGAAAAAACCACGTTTTACCAAAAAAATGAATTTTCTTCAGTACCTTTATAAAGGGTTCCGAATCGGCTAAATTACGTAATTTACGTAATTTTACATTTTTTTATTACTTAATTAAGTTTACAGTAAGCTTAACGGATTACGGCGTAATCTTACGTGAATATTAGCCGGTAAGAACATGTAATTTTACGTAAAATTATGCTTGCTTACATAAAAAACGTAACATTTAGTAATATTTCTCTAAAACGGCCAAAAAAAAATTAGGTTTTTGGTAAGAAAAATATAAAAATTGACTGCTTTTCCAAAATTTTGAAATAATTTTTTTCAAAATTTTTGAAAAACAATTAATTTTTAGGACGTTATTTCTTCTGCTAGTAAATTTTTTTCACTTGCTTTTAAAAAAATGTTTATGATAGCAAGATTTTTTCTTTTGATAGCAAAAATAAAAGTATAAAAAAATAACCATAAATATTTTTATAAAATTTTATTCATATTAAAGTTGAAAAGGAGAATAAAAAATTAATATTAAACTAAAGGTGTAAATTCAATACTAGTTGAGTTAGTCATATTTGTAAGAATTTAAGTTTTAGTTTTAATAATAAATCAATTGAGAGTTTATTTAAAATATGTTCTGGAGTTAATTTTTTTTTATTTATTTGTTAACTGTACCGAGCTAAAGCTCCTTCAGAATAAAAATAAAAATTAAGTTAAGTAAAATTAAAAATTTAAAAGTTAAGTAAAATAAAATCAAAAAATAAAAATAAAAATAAAAATATGAATAAAGTTTGTTAGAGTTAAATAACCTAGAATTAAAAATAGACATATTGAAACATGATGAAGTTTGTGACACGTGTTTACAAAATTGAAACTTTAGGAAAGCAAGACAAAAAAAAGGATTAAAAGTAAAGAAGAAGTTATCAATTATTTGTTCATATATCATTTTTCAAGTTAATTAATTAAGTAATTCATAATTTAATTTTTTAAGAAGCATAAAAAAAATTTATCTATCAATAATTAATTTTTTTTACTAGCAGTTAAAAAAAAAATTTAATAGCAGAAGAAAAAAATTTATTAGCAAAAAGAAATATATCTCTAATTTTTACATTTTTAAATATAGATAAAATTAAATTTTGAATGAAAAAAGACCCGAAATCTTTCTAAATTTTTTATTAAAAAAAGTCTTTTAACTTGACTTTGAAAAGACTTTAAAATGACTTTTTTTTCTGGCTTTTGCGCAAGTCTGGATTTGACGATATTTTTAAATTGATATTTTTTTTTTAAAAAAAAGTCTTTTGACTTTACTTGAAATTTATTTTTTCTGACTTTAAAGTAAACATGGCCGCCTTAATAACTACATGGAACGGCAAAAGACTTATTTTTAAAAAATAATTTTTCAGGTCAAGTCAAAAGTAAAGCTACCAATAAAGGCTGGTGATAAAATCGATTTCCAAGATTTGGAATATATTACTTAATTGTGAATTTTAATAAAAATGTGATCGGCCTCAACCTATATTTAAAAGATTGATCACAAGAATATGAGTTCTAACTTTGGTATCGTTAAATATAGTAATTTTAAGGGACCACCGGCTATATGTGATTCGAAAATATTACCGACAATGCCAAAGCTCTATGTGAGTGGAAAAATGGGCTTAATTTTAAAGAAAGTTCTTTTGATTTGAGGGGATACTAATGAACCACTATACTGAGATAGCACAGGCTAATGTAAAATTTTAAAAAAAAGGAGTCTAGCGATCATTAAGAGGGGCATAAAGCTGGATTATCAGTACAAGCAGCCAAAATAGTCAGTGAAACAGCATGGAGAGATCAAGATCTAACCATACAAAGAATGAAAAAAGTGATGATCAGGATAATTATCAACTGGTAGAGTTTGTTATATTGTGTAAATTTTTATTTTTTGAGTTATTTGTCTGGATAAAGTTTTTTATTTCTTTTTTTGTATTTATTAAAGAACTAATACTAACTGTTTAACCAGAGTTGTTTAAAAGTCATAAAGTCAAAATAAAGTCAAGCCAGCAACTTGGATTTGAAAATGAATTTTTTTTCTCACTTTTGCGCGAGTCTGTCTTTGACCTTAAGGAATACCTGATATTCATAAGTATTATAGACTTCTTTTACTGAAAAACCAATTTTTAATCTAATTTTTTTTTATTTAATTTTTAAATACAAATTTATTTTTGCATCATCATTTATAAGAAATTATTTTTTTTTTTGCATTGAATTTTTTAATTTTGTTAAATTTTGTCTCAATTGAATATTTATTTTTAATATTAAATTTAACTTTTTTCTAAATAGATGAAAATATTTCAAAACGGATGAAAAAGTTTAAATTAAGTGAAAAATTTTAAGATTTGGTGATCCATGGTTCACTTAACCGACTAAGCCGCTTCTTATTTAGTTTTTATTTTTAAATGTTTAATTTTATTGTTTTGCATAATTTTTTTTAATTTGATTCAGAGAAAAAAATTGACGTAAAAAAATTATTTTGTTGATTTATTTTTTTTTGTTAAAAAAAATTGTTTTGAATTATTTAATTATTTAATTATTATTAAAAAAAATATTTAATTTTGGTGGAAAAATTTTTATTTTGATGATAAATTTGAGTAAAAATTTGATGCCAAATTTTGATTTTTTTGATTATGCAATAATAGACCTTTTTTAGACGAAAACAAGCTAATTTTCGTAGTGAAAGAAGCACTATCGACCAAATTCGTGCTTTATGGTGTCTTTTTGGGAACACAGAAATGCACTCATCTTTCTGGTTGATCAGACAAGCTCACAGAAAAAGAGTAAGAGGTCCTAGCAATGATAAAAACCAATGGTAAAAGTATCGAAGAGGACAAGATAAGCCACCACAGCGCACGAATTTCTAACTGAAAAAAAAATACCATTGACAAATTTAAATATTCT
>QEOQ01000414.1:0-58774 GCA_010279815.1 Brachionus plicatilis | reverse complement strand
AACATCTGGTAAAATTTCCCTCCCATTCACTTCAAATTAATGCATATGAATCATATGAATCATATTCAATATATCGAATATGATTTAATGTTGAAAAACTTTTTCGACCTACAGCGTCAGTCGCGGTTAAAAAACAGGGATAAAGGTGATTCTTATTTAGACCCTTTGAGATGGTGGAAAGATAACCAGACCCATTTCCCAACCATTTCCATATTCGCAAAAAAAATTTTAGGAGTTCGGGCAACCAGCACTTCTATTTAGCAAGACTGGCTTTATACTCCGTCAACACACAAGGCAGATGACAAATACTTTGGCTGAAAATTTATTTTTTTTGGAAGAAAATGAAACCTTATTATCAAAATTACATAACTTAGATTAATAAAATAGCAAATATATTTAATTAATTAATTCAAAATCAATTATAAAAATTTTAAAAAATCACAAATTAAACTTTTTTTAACGCTATTTAAAAAAATGAAATAAATCTTCAATAAATTTTTACGTTTTCTTTTTCGTGAGTCAAATGACTCAAAATGAGTCCAAGTCTGACTCCCGAGTCTGACTCGGACTCGTAAGTCATCCTTAGATCACCATTTGATTCTGACTCGAGTCGAGTCATTGGAAACTAAATGATTCTGACTCAGACTCAGTCATCTCAAAAATGTCGAGTCACCATCTCTGATTGAAAGTACAATCAATAGGGTAAACATGGACCAAAATCTTGACAAGACAAGAAAAATTGTAGTTGTTTGGACAAAGCTAAAGAATGGAGAAGATTTATCACTAAGAAAGAAAATTAATTTCAATGAGAAACCCGGACCAACCAGCTATGCAACAAGGAACATAGACAATACCAAGAAATCAGCGTTTATGATGAATTTTGATATGTACATGCTAAATTTGATCGTACATTGACAAATTCTACTAGAATGTAGAACTTTAACTTAAAATTTGTTACTATGATCTATGATCCTCAAATTCAATAACTTATCAAGTTATTTATCTTGACGTTTTAATTAAATTAAACAAGGTTTTACCCATTGCTTCGCTGCTGGAATATTAAAAATTAAAAATAAAAGAGGAATTTAATTTAATTATTCGGATACCTGAAAAACGCATATGCCCCCCAAAATCCAAAAATGCACATGTGGATATAGGACGGTCAATTAAGCTCAACTAAAAAAAAAAATTAATCATCAAAAAGCTTTTTATTGGTTCAATCAACGTTTTGTTTTAATTTTTTTAAACTTGATTTTTTTCTCTTTAATTTTGATTTTGTTATCAATATAAAAGTTTAATTTAATTGTTTCTTATTGCTCATTGTATGCCTATTTAGTCTTAATTTCGTTTAGAAGAAGGCATTAAAATCATAAAATTGACTGTAGCATTTCTTTTAAAAAGAAATTAACTATTAAACAAAAAACATTAATTCACAATGATGAATGACTTTTTTTTTATTTTAGCTTCTATGTGTTTGGCTTTTTTGATTGTTGCTATTTTAATATAGTCTCAGCTGTATTGGCTTTACCATTCGTCTATTTTAAACGCTTTAAAATCGCTTTAAAAAAATAAAATACACACCGTCACTTTTCCTTTAAATGATATTTAAGAAAAGGCTCATAAACATATTTCTAAGTAAACTAAGACTTAAAAATTCAAACACAGTGTCAATTTTTTCATAGGATTTTTATTTTTTTGATAAAAATTAATAAACGAAAAATCGACTTTTATTTTATTTGAAAAATAATAAAAAAAAAACTTCAATTATTTGTTTCAAGGATATTAATTTTTTGGAAAAAAGACATCTAAATGAAAAAATTTGCTTTAGGAATTTATTTAATTTAGAGAAATAACTCTAAAAAAAGTAAAATCAAAGTAAAATATAATTTTGTTACTTCTCCATTAATTTGAAAAATTATTCTTTTGTTTATAAAATTTACAACAGTCCAATTATTTGCTTTACTGAAAATCAAAATATTTATTATAAAATCATTTTATTTAAATATTTGATTGTTTAAATTTTAAATATTAAGATTCATTGAGTTTGAATATTTTTTTTCTTATTAATGTTTTTTTAATATCTTTTAATTATGTTTTTTATATTTATTTTATTCTATGAATATATATTAAGACATTTCCAAGAACACTGTATTTAAAAACAAAAGTTAGTTATCGTAAGTATATGTATGAAAATTTTCCTGTTTTTCACACATTTGGGTTTTAAATATTAAGATTAATAAAAAGTGTCATCGTTATCTCAATGACCATTACAATCTTTCTTACTTTTAATATTTTATTTGATATTATCTTGATTTGTGGTTGATGTTTTTTGATTATTTCTTTTACTATAAAAATGTAATACTTTATTTCATTTATTCGTCTTATTCGAATATTTCCACAAACAACATAAACGTTTACCTAGGCCTATTGTCTTATTTGTAATAAGTGTAATTTTATCATTTAATAAAATAAAATTTAAAAAACAAATAAACTGAGTTTTATTAACTTAACCTTATCCGAGGGTTAACAAATTTATTCAGGATAATATATTTATTTTTTTTATCAAATTTAGTCCTTTTTATTTTTGTTCCAAGAGAGTTTTTTTAGACAAATAAGTATTCTAATATCACTAGAGTATTTTTAGAATGCAATGAGAAATTTTAGAAAAATGAGGATTTTTGGTGAAAGAAAAATTCTAAGCCTTTAAAAAACCTAAAATTTGTCGAGTATTTTGCATTTTTATATAAAAAGTGTCGATTTGACACCGCCGGTCTTTAGATGTATAAAAAATATCGGGCTTTTGAGTGTTATAAATATTTTTGTGTTGAAAAAAAATTTCCTTTAAGAATTATTTTCAAACAAAATTTTTTTGTGTTAGATGTTTTTTTTTTAAATATAATTTTTTGTGCTGAGAAGAAATCGAATTGTGCTGATATAATATTCCCTTTATTTTTTAAAAAAGAATTCGTCATTGATTATTTAGAATTAAATTTTTAGGATTATTTTATTTAGGTATTAGATTACAGACAATCATTTTTTTCAAGTCAAACGAGCTAAAAATACTATATTTCCTGTTTTCTTATTTAATAAAATATCCTGAAATTTAAAAAAGGAAAATATCAAATTCAATTCAGCAATAGAGTAAAATAGAACATAATATTCCAAAGGGTAAATGTTTTTTTATCAAATTTTTCAAAGAAATGTCAAATTTCAAAAAATTATTTTGTCAAATTTTATTCGATCATTTGTCAAATTTTAATATGTCAAATTAAAAATAAGAACGTCAAATATTATGTTTTTTTGTCAAATTTATTAAAGAAATGTCAAATTAAAAAGTATCAAATTTTTTTGATAACAGTCAAATTTTCGTCAAAAAAAGTCAAATATTCACCAAAAAAAAGAGAAAAATATTCATATAAAAAGTAAAACTTACTACTTTGCCAATGCTTTAGCCATTTTTCTGGGTCTCCCAGCACTTGCGACTTGACCCAAAGTTAGACACCAAGATTCTTTAGGAATCTCGTCAAATAGACGTTCGCGATAAGCAATCCCGATGATGTGCTTGCACATGTAATGTTTGAACCATGATGGACATGTACATGTGCTAAGCTTCCAATTATCTTGGTTTAATTGTACGATGCGTAGTTCTTGAAAAGTTTCAAGAAATTGCTGGAAATTGTCCCATTCACATTTATTACCTGATTGAAGAAATTTTTTACAGCAATGAAGAAATTTGACAGATATAGTGATTATTTGACACGTTTAAGAAAAATTTGACATTAATTTAATTAATTTGATGTTTGGTATTTGACAATTACAAATTTGACATAAATAAAATTTGACATTATTATTAAAAATTTGACACTTTCTCACGCGGCCTATTCCAAATACTCCTAGTGTTCAATTGGAATAAACTTATGCAAGTTTACAAAAAGTACGAAACTTAAAAACTTTTCAGCTGAATCAGATTTAAGTGAGGATAATGATTCTTTTAATACAATTGAGTAGATAAGAAATGATGAAAATTTAAAAAGAATGAGTACAACTTATGGAAAGAACAATTAATGAGAAAAAAGCATTATTAACAGACAAAAATGGAATTATTAAAAAACGTGTACCAAAAATTGACCAAAGACAGAAATTTTGGAAAGATTTTCTATTTTTAATACTAAAAAGTTACGACAAGCGGGCTAGCGAGGATGTCTTACTAGGAAGACATCTATGAAAGCTAGATGTATTGAAATCTATTTACAAAAGCAAAGAAATTTACAGTTGTCTATTTCATAACATGAGTCCAATCTACAAATTAAAATAAGAGAATAAAATACAAAACTAACGGGTGTTCAAAAAAAGTTAGCGCATTTTTGTTTTTTAAAAAAATAGGAATTCAATATCCAAAATTTCTGTAATTTTGAACATTAAAGTTTATCTATCTTATCATCGCCAAATCTGGCGTAATTATTGAAATAATAAATAAAAGTTTAGGCTCTTAATTATATAAAACAATAATTGCCTTTTTTATTTTATTTTTTCCCTTAAAATAGGCCATTTAGCCTTGTCCTTAAGTAAAAAGACCCCGTATCCTTGCAAGTTTTTATTTTAATATTTTGAAATTTGTATACTGTCAAAAAGATAATTTTACAAGGATTAAAATGGTATATAAATCATTTAATTGTGACTCTTAGATCAAAAGTTATTGCAAAAAAACTCCAATTTTTAACCAAATTTTAAAAAGTCGAAAAATAATCCTTTTAAAGTTTTTTTTCGATAACTTTTTAATGGATAAAGGTATCCAAACCAAATTTTTTGGGCCAAGAGAAGATTGTCTGTCTTACATAACAATGTTTGCACCAAAATGACACATAAAAAACAGCATCATTTAGAGTGGATTAATTTTTATTTTTATCAGATGTTCTTTGTAAGCAGTTGATTGAACTTTGATGCTCATGTGCCCTCTGATTATATGGACAGGTCCAGTTTGGAAAGTAATCCAAAGTATAGATAAATTAAATTATAATTTCTAATATTTTATATTTATGCAATAAAAAAACGGTATAATATGCGGCATCTTGAAGTTAAGGATTTTAATTTTTTGCATCTTTACTCCTCTTTTGTAAAAAAGGCTTCATATTCTCACTTTAGTCTTTGCAAAAATTACATGAACATTACTTAACAGGAAGTACAAGCTCTAATTTCTTGATAAAATTTAAAAAGGAATGAATCCTCAACCTTTTTTTTTCATTATTATTAAAATTCTTTTTATTCCCCTTTTAATTTCAAAATATTGTCTAAATTTTCAATTTTGAAAAAAAATTTTTTTTAATTGTAAATAAAATATTACATTTAATGTCATGAGAATTTAAATTATTAAATTTTGTTATCAAACTTTAGAAAATGTTAGCATTAAGAATAAATTGTTATCATTTCAGATAACGTTAACGTAACTAACAGATAAAATTTAAGTTACCAGCCTTGATGACATAACCAGTATGGTACCTAAACATTTTTTGTTATCACCTGATAATATTTCGGGCAAGACCCAACTTTTGAATAGTATTTGATTAGATCTCTCTGCAAAATGCCAAATAATGCAAAAAATATGCTAAGTATTAGATAAGACTCTGCAAAAACTCTGCAATTAAATTGCGCAGTTAAATTAAATTCTTTTTAATGACGTGTATTTTCCTGCGAAATTGCAGAGTTTTTTCAGAGCTTCATTTAATATTTAGCATGTTTTTTGCATTATTTAGGCAAGTTGAAGTTTATGATCAAATTTTGATCATATTCTGAATTATTTCTATTAAGAAATAGCAATTTATTTAATAGTTTTAGTTTGATTTGATCATTTTGAGCATCTAAAATTATAGAAATTTGAAGATCATAGACTTCAAATTTTCATTATTTGGCATTTATTTGCAGAAAAATTAAATCAAATACTATTGAAAATTTAAAAACAAAATATTATTTGATCTGATTTTTTTGATCATAAACTTAGGCTTGTATTTAATGTTGCACTATAAATTAATCAGGAGTTGCACTTTTTTTAATACCAAATATGCACTATATTATTTCCAAAAAATACTATATTATTTTATGTGCACTGAATTATTCGGTTTTTTACCAAAATAATTCAAATCAGAACTTTTATATTTCAAAATTTTACTATATAAATCACCTGGCACTTAAATAATTTTTGATTTTTACTAAAATAATTTTTAACATGAACTAAAATCTTTTTTGACATGAACTAAAATAATTTTTGATTTGAACTAAAATAATTTTAAAAATTAATTTAGACTTTATATTTATTTTTAATTTCAAAAAAGCTTATTTTATTTTATTTTCCGTCCCTTTTATAAATTCGTTGCGGCTACTTATTTAGAAATTAAAACAATTAAGAGCTAGTTACTCAACGATAGATCATCATGGCATGTCAAGGTTCCAGAAATTCAAAACTTAAGTGCTATCAGAATTTCTAATTTTTGACTTAAAATTCGTAAACTAAGTCCTTTGAAACCCTAGATTTCATTTTTTTTTGGGGTACAAAAAAAAAATTTTAGATCCAGGTGTCTAAAAAGAACTAACCCTTTAAAAAGTTGTAGATCTTTCAGACTCAATTACTCAAAGATAAAATAAAAATCTTTTTTAAAATTATATATATTCTGAAAGAGCATAAAATTTTCTACACCCTGGTATATAATTTTGTTTGAAAAAAAGAGTGAGCCAATTTTATTATTGAAAAAAAGCCAAAAAAAATACTATTTTTCGGTTTAATTGTATGTAGTCCCAGGGATTACTTAATAAACCAATTTTTTTTATTTTAAACATAACTAGACAAAATTCTGAACAAATCAATGGTTTTACTTTTTTGAATTTATGTTTTATTTTATTTAAATAAAGCATTAAAATCATGTGATTTGATTTAAATTTTGAGTATTTTAACTATATTGAAAATTTTTCGAATATTTTAACTAAATATTGAAACCTATCCCATTAAATATTATTATAATGCCACCAAAGTCTAAATTTATCCGTTCTCGCATTAGTAATTTTTTCAATCATCTCAACCTACTAAACATTGAATAAATGTCTTGATTTAAAGTGTTTTAAGGCAGATTATTTTTATTTAGTTATTTTAGAATTAGAAATAAATTTTAAAATTAAAAGCCTGTTTAACATCTCTTTTAGTAATAAAAATTCAACTAATTGTGATATAATGGAAATATCTATTGTGATCATCTTTCTTGAAAAAAAACTTCACAGTCAATTCCTCTGTTTCAGACTCTGATAAAAATAAAGATTTTTGATAATTATTATTATTATTATTCTTATGTATGTATTACTATATTTTTTTTCTCTCCAAAATTAAATCACATACTTGTAATTATAATTTGTATTTTCTTATGTTTAAAAAAAATAAAGTTTTCGAAAAAAATAGTGCTTGTTGTATATATTTATCTAAAAATGAATTAAAATATTTCAGGTCCAAAATTATTTTAGTGCAAAATAAAAATTATATTAGTGCTTATTAAAGAATATTATAGTGTAAAAATGTTATTTATAGTGCAGCCTTGATTAATATAGTGCATGTAAATATTATAGTTCAATTTAAATATTAAAGTGCAACTTGTGATTATTTTTAGTGCAGAATGTATTTGATGCCAAAAAAAAGTGTCATTTTATTTTTTTTATTTTTTCTATTTTTTTTCTAATTAATTGGTGTAATTCTAATAAAATTAGGATAAAAAAATTAAATTGTATTCAATATAAAATAAATAAATCATTAGAGAGTTATAAAAGTATAATTTTTAACAAAAGAAAAGCTTATAAAGAACTATTCTTGAGAACGAATTTACGGGTGGACTCCTAGAATCGATCGAATCTCATGAACGGATGAGTAATCATTTTAAAAGCAAGTTTCTAAATGAACAAAAAAATATACAAAAAACCCAAGAAAAACTTGATATAGATAGAACTAAATCTATAATTAAAGAGATCGAGAGAGAAAAAAGATAGCAAAAAAAAATGGAATAAGTGACCCGATCAAAACTTGCTTCTCAATGATAAGGAATGGCGATGAAAATGGAAAGAATCTTCTGGACTCCCTAATTAGAGCTTTTTGAAAGTAAAAATAAAAAAGCATTAAATTGTAAACTTAAACAATTTTTTTTTTTTTTTAATTAACTAATGTAAAAAATAAATTATGTGAAAAAAAAAAAAAATGAAGAATTTCGCTTGTGCGAAAACAAAGTAACAAAAGATTTTATACATTTAATTTTATAATTTTTTTTACAATTTAAATTACATCGCCAGAATTGGCGTTAATTGAATAAATAAATAAGTAAATATAAAGAACTATTCACAGAAAATCATTTTTATTAATTAATTTTTATTGAACTATTTTATAGAATATTATTCTTTTTTATGATTTTTTAATTTAAGTTTTTCTAAAATGACTTAATTAGTAAGTTTAGAATATTTTTCCAATTATGGTCATTATAATTAATTTTCACAAATAAAAGAGACATTTAAAAAGAAAATATCAAAAAAAATCTTCACTCATTCTTTATCAGTTCATTTGGAATAATATATAGTGTTATTTTTATAGCATCTAATGTTTTGGTTCTTTTTGTTTTTTTTTTTTTCAAAATTCAGAGCCAATTGAAAATAAAACTTTGCCATTAAAATAAATTTCAAAAAATTACCTTTTGCTATCTTTTTTAGTTTCTTGAATCAATAAAATACCACAATAAGACTTAGGTTCAATATTGTCACAAGCACACGCTTTTGTCAAAGGATAATCTTCATCAAACTGAACCATTTCGCACAGATTATTCAATCCATTTTTTTCCAATTCTTCGCTAGCAAACTTTTCTTCAAATAATTTAATCGACTTTCTGAAGTCAGAATTTACGCTCATTGTTTCAATTATCTCATTTTGCATCTCATCTGACTTTTGTTTACTTGGTGCGCCTAAATAGCCATCAAGCCTTGATTTTATGTTTCCAAATGAGCTCAACACTTTGGAGAATTCGTTTGTTTTCAAGTCAGTCAAATGTATTTCCATGTTATTTTTTTTCTCTTTTAAACAAATAATTTGTCCTTCTTTCAAATTATCGGGATCAAGAAAAGGATTCGCTTTATGAAATAATTCAGTAGAATTTATTTTTTCTATCAAAGATAAATAAGTGTCATTTGACTTGACTTGATAGATTTCTGAACATGCTGGACTAAATTTTGAGGAGCAAAAAGTGTTAAGATTTTTGACCAAACCGCAGTCAAGCCAATTGTTAATAGATCTAAATGTCAGAGTAGACATGGAAAATTTTGCAGCCAGCTTTTCACAAGATTCATTATGCCCATTGGGCAAAACTGTGTAATTTAGGCATCCAAAATTTTGGTCATTGGCACATACTTTTTCTCCAAGGATCAAATTGTTACAATTAATTTCAGGGTTCAGCTGTCTGAAACGAATGTCTGTTAGACGATATGATGATTTAATTGAATTGCATGTATCAATACTAGTAATTGAATGTTCTACTGAACATTTGACTTGAGAAAAAATAAAATTAACTTGATAGATTTTTATTTAAAATAAAAAATAAGTTTCCAGGATTTTTTTCTTAAGTTAATAAATAATGCTTTGTAAAAAATCAAAGTTAAAATAAAAATAAAAAACAAGGGCGCTAGGTTTTATGATAAAAATGACAAATTAAAACCGGAATGAAGTAATGGAGGTGGCTTTTGGGGCACTATATCGTTTCATAGTGAATCTTTTCATAGTGTGTTTAAATCTTCAAGAACGGATTTCTTATAATACCTTACATTGTAAAGTTAGTTTTGTTATGTCCCAATAATTAGTCCCATAATTTCATTATGTCATCAAAAAATAAAGAACAGTGCAATATTTTGTAATTATAATTCTTACTTTATTATGTCCCGTTTTCTCGAAAGCACTCATTTATTTACAGTTCACAATAAGTTTATTGAGCCCAAGTTGATTTCATTAAAAGAGGGTGAGAAATTAGTTGCTAATTGTATTAGTTTTTTTGAACAGTTTAAGTCTGTTGAATCAGACAAGATAAAATCTTTTAGAGACCTTTTTAAAAATTGTCACGCTGAAGCGTTGAAAAATTTGGTTCAACCAAAAATTACAAATTTTCTTAGTTAATGTTTTATTCAAATTATTTTGTTCCGTTTTTTTATTTAATAAATAATTATGTTTTGTATTAGACTAATTATGTTTTTGTAAGAGTAGGTGTAATAAATTCTATAAATCAAATTTTTTTTTATTATGTCCCAATCTGATTATATCCCCATTTTTGGCTGGAACAAACACCGTGACATAATCGAAGGCTGACTGTATTTAACTCAAAGAAAGTATCGAATGTCATATCTTTAAAAGAGTCACAATCTGCTAAACATCCTTTATCACATTCTAAACATTCCAAAAATTTCTCAAAATCAACTCCTTTTACACGACTCATTAAATAAAAGCCTTCATTGTATTTCAGTATATTTGAATGAAAATAGTATTTTTTAGTACTCTTTAGTAATTATGAAGCGAATAATATTTTGTTGGGATAATTTAGAAATTTTGTATTTTTTTCTTAATTTTTGGTAATAGTTTCAGTAAATTTGGTTAAAAAATAGTATTTTTAAACCTCTTTATTAATTATGAATCTCTTTAGTTATTATGAAGCGAATAATATTTTGTTGGGATAATTTAGAAATTTTGTATTTTTTTCTTAATTTTTGGTGATAGTTTCAGTAAATTTGGTTAAAAAAGAATAATTAGTCATTAAAAAACATAAATTTAAGAATGATAAAAAATTTCCTTAATGAAAATAAAGCGAGTAATACTCCTAGGCGATTAAGAAGTGGAACTATTTTAAGTAAAATTTCATCTGTAGTTTCTGAAATAAATAATACTAATGTTGAAACATGTGAGGCTACTACAAGTAAAAATTCTGAAAATTATTTTGAAACTTATTATATTGGCAATTTAAAAAAAAATAGTTTAACAATAAGAAAAGTTCCATCATTTCCAAATTTATCATGGAATTGTCATGATAAAGTATTAGATGGTCGCCAGCGTACAAATAATACATTGGAAGCATGACATTTAGCTTTTGAAAATGATGTCGGTAAACACCCAACTGTAAATAAGTTAGTAGAGCAATTTAGACTCGAACAAAAAAATACTGACATTTATATACTCAGTTAATGGCAGGAGATCAATATGAGAAAACTTTTAATTCTAAATTAAAAGAAAAAAAGATCAAAAATATTGTCGACAGATCATATTGTATATCAAATGATTCAAGCATATTAGAATATCTAGACTCGCTAAGTGCTGTAGTTTAAATTTTTTTTTGACACAACTTTTTTTTTGACATTTTATTTAACGAAAATTATATCTTATTATCAATTAATTAATAAATTAGCTATTTTTTCTTCTTAATTAATTTTTACATAAACGTGTTTTACGGACACTATGAATAAATCACACTATGAAATGAATCATCACTATTAAATGATATACACTATGAAATCATCTCTCACTATGAAATATATGCACTATGAAAAAACTCACTATGAAATGATAAAGTCCCGCTTTTGGGTATCTTTAACCAGTAAACTTGTTGTTAAAACTGTTTATTGAAGTATTCCCTATATATGTGAATAGTTTCTTTTATTTATAGCAGAGTTGTTTTTAAGTCACAAGTCTTAAGTCAAGTCAAGTCAATGACTTAAAATTTTTTTTTTTTTTTTTTAAGTCAAGTTTCTAAATGAACAAAAAAATATACAAAAAACCCAAGAAAAACTTGATATAGATAGAACTAAATCTATAATTAAAGAGATCGAGAGAGAAAAAAAGATAGCAAAAAAAAATGGAATAAGTGACTCGATCAAAACTTGCTTCTCAATGATAAGGAATGGCGATGAAAATGGAAAGAATCTTCTGGACTCCCTAATTAGAATTAGCCCGAAGGAAAGGTCCTATAGCTTAGCTCTAAATTTCACTTATAAGTACACAAAAAGCTGCACTAGAAAAGTGGTGGGCGCCAGAAAGGCGGGCTTTTGGTTCTAGCCAAAAAGAATGAAGCGTAAATTTTTTTGGTTCTTTTTTATTTTAAAGATCTGTGCGGCAAACACTGAAAGCCATAGAGCTAAGGTCTCAATTGCGCGTGAAAGAGCGTAAAAATTTTGTCCTAAAAAACAGTTAAAGAAAGTTTATTTAATTATTCCTTCGTTCTCTAAGGGTTGGTTCGTGTTTTAGTAAAAAACAGGTATACCGTGTTTTAACAATAACCAAGTCAATGACTTAAAATTTTTTTTTTTAGAAAAAGGCTAAGTAAAGCCGGTCAGCTTGACGGTCAAAATTTTGGACCGCTTAAAAAATCGATAAAAAAAAAGCGGGCAGTCAAAGATACGGTCAACATTGTGGTGGGCGGTCATTTAGCCGTTCAGCTTGGCGGGCAGAATTTTGGGCTGCCGCGCTGAAAAAAAGAGGTTAAAATATCATAAAAAATTAAAAAGTTAAGATAATTAAATATGCTTATTAATTAAAAAAAAAAAAAAACATATTTTAGTCATGACTTTGACTTAAAATTGCGTGAGCGCTGGATTAAGTTATATAATTCTAAAGCTCAAATCTCAAATTTGTAATTCAGTCAAACCTCTCAATTTGTCCACCCTTTAATATCCACCATGGGTCCACCTCTATAAATGTCCACTTTTTTCTTTCCCCCAAACTTTTTCCTATCTAAATACATATAAACAAACCTCTTTAATCTGTCCATGCTTTATGTGTCCACTCTCTTAACTTGTGTCCGCCAAAATTAGGAAATTAAGAACTTTTTCTTTTTAAAAAATTTTTTTAATTTGTCCATTCATTTTAAACTTAACAAAATTATTTCTTTTTTAAAGCGTTGGAAACTGCTTATATTGAACAAGAGCTACAAACAAATAAGCAAACAAAAATATTAAATTTTTTTAAATAATTATTAATGTAAATGACATTTGTATGTAAACTGTGTGAATTTTTATTTTTTTGAAATAGTGTATTTTTTAAATAAAAATCTTTTCATTTAACTCTTCATTCTATAGGCATCTGTAGGAATCTCTCTAATTTGTCCACCTCTGTATGTGTCCATTTTCCTGCTTCCCCGGAGGTGGACAAATTAGAGAGGTTTCACCGTATCATTTAATTCCTAAAAATCTAATAAGTCATGTGGTTTAGTCACATGACATGTCTACAATCAAATTAATTGAGTAATCGATAAATAAATAAGAGTGAATTGATTATCATTCTAAAAAAAAACAAAAATGATTTCAAGAGGAAAAAGTTTAAAAAATAATGTGGTTCACCTGATCATATCTATGACATTGATACAAGTGATGGTGAAAATGATGTCGAAAAAATAGTAAAGAAAATAAAATCTTTTCGGTATAAATATATATTAAAGAATAGTCTTGAAACAACAAAAGAAGCTCTTCAATCAGTAGATTCGATATTTTGGGAAAAATGGTAAAAAAATTCTTGTGCTGATGGTCAAAAAGTTTATTATCGATGTAAATTATCAAAATTCAGGGAAAACAATGTGAAAAAAAATTACATTTGTATTATTTGAGCGAAGTCTAAAAGTTAGTGTTTATGAATCAGTCAATGAGAAAACAAATTTAGAAAATAGTGAAAAAAATATGTTAAAAAAAAAATTCATAATTCATATTATTAAGGTTAAAAAATATGATTTTTTTTACCTTAATACCAAATATTAAATTTAATCTTAAATTTTTTCTCAACTTTTTTAATTTGCCTACTTATTGTTTAATTTTACCTGACGAATTTTTTTTTTTAAAAAGCATTTTTCAGAGTTGTTTAAAAGTCACAAGACTTTGACTCGGACTCTTGAAGAAAAAAAAGACCTAAATTGGAATTTATTTCGGGACTTTTAAACAACTCTGGCATTTTTACTAATTTGCCTAGCATTTTCATTTTTGTCATTTTTGCTAGAAAAACCAAAAAAAAAAATACATAGCAAAAAATACTTCCTTACTGAGCTTTTTACCTACCTAGCAAATTTCATTTTTTACTTAGCGAATTTTTTATTAACCTATCATTTTGAGTTTTTAAACTAGCGTAATTAATTTAAGCCCTTAAAAAATTTTATTAGATAATATTAGGAATAAGATAAATTTCTGATCTTAAAAAAAATCGGAATAAAATCTTAGTTTTAAAACTTTTATAAAATGAAATTTAAGATCTTGCAAATTTCTTAATAAGATTTTTGTTAAATTTCGTTTTAAATTCATGGTTAAAATCTTAAAGTTTTCTTAACTCGAGATTAAATCAATAAAAATGATTTCAAGCGCTTGACAAGTTATGAGAATTTTACCAGAAAGTTTTAATTTTTAAGATTGTTTTAAGATTTTTATATTTTCTTGTAAGATCTAAATCAAAAAAAATAAGGTAAACATTTCATTTAAGAATTGTTAAAGATCAATTTATAAGATCTTGAATTATTTTTTTTAAATACTAATTTTAATAAATAAATTGAAGTCTAATTTTTTTATCTCAAAATAGCTTCGTTTATAACAACCTTAATTAATTTTCTCTAAATTTTTTGTCAATTTAATTTAGCTAAAATCAAAAAAGCTTAAAATAAAAAAAAATCAGAAGTTAAGTAATAAAAAAAAGCATTTATCAATATAGCTAATTTTGATTAGAAGCAATCAGTGAATTTGAAAAAAAAAAAAATTTTATTTTGAAAAATGTCAGATGTTGATCAACTAATAACTTGTGTTAGAAATTTAGTTTAAATACAGCTTTTATATCTCTCTCACAAAAAAGTCATCCCCAGTTTCATTTTAATGATTATTTCTATCTTTACAGTGACGATTGTCAATTTATTAATCATTTGAAAAAAAAATTGCCAGTTATCCACCAAATCCTGAAAAACTCAGTGAAATATACTTTCCAGATTTTTTGACTATCACTTAGAAAAAAGAAAATTTTTTATTTTTTGATTCTGGTGCTGCTTCAGAGTTTCGGTTTATCATTTTCACCACTGAATCTAATTTGCAAAATTTAGAAAATGCCCATATTTTTGTAGATGGTACATTTGATGTTGCGCCTAAGCTATTTGCTCAAGTTTATACTATACATGCATTGATAGACGGACACTGTTTTCCAATGGCATACGGATTATTATCGCGTAAAACCGAAATTCTGTTCAATGTAAACTAAAACACGACCCCTTATCGATTACTAGTGATTTTGAAAAGGCTTTTATAAACGCGTTTATGAAAGTTTTTCCTAAAGTAAATGTTTTTGCTTTTTAATGAGATATTAGGTTTTAATTTTATTTTTATTGACAACTTTTTGGAATAAATTTTTTCAATTATTTAAAAATTAAGGCAGTTAAGCTATTTTAAAACCTTTTTTTCTTTATTTAAAAAAAATTAATTGAGCTTTTTTGATATTTTTTTACCTGTACGCTGTTTTAATTATAGCTATTTTAAACAATGCTATTTTGAGCTACCCCCAAAAATCAAACCTCAAATAAACGAATTGTTCGATTTAAAAAGTTTTAAGGTTTCTTTTAAAAAATTATCAATTTTTAATTTTATGTAGCTCTCCACATCACAAAAAATATAATCATTATTTATTTAAAAGAGAATTTTTTTAAAATTATACATTCAACTCTCTAATAAAGATGAAAATATCCTCATAGAATCATATCAGCTCTCAAAATTAAAGCTAATTCAAAAAGTTAAACAACTTTTTTAGACTTACTTATTTTACATGATATTAATATTAAGATTTAACACATAATGCAAATAATAAAGAAATAAAAATTTAGTTTGTGTAACAAAAATTGAAATTTGATCTTGATCAAAAATTTTACTTAAAAAAAAAGGTAAAATAAAGCAATAATTTAAGAAATTACCATTGGTCTTTATGTTTATGTTATTGTTTTCATCATCCAAATTTTCATTATTTCCATTATTATTGTTATTATTATTTAAATTATTGATACTATTCAATGATGATTTTGATGTTTTGCAATTATTAATTAATGCAAATTTCCATGAAATTATTAAAAAAATAAAAAATTTCATTCTGAATAAGAATTTGAAAATATTGAAAATTTTCTTAAAAATTTCGACTGAAAAAAAATTTGGTAAATTATTACTTACCTAATGAATAAATATAAATTTTTTCAAAGATCAAAATTAAGTAAAAACTTTTTATACATCAGAAATTGCCTGTTTCTATGACAAAAAAAGGGAACCAAATTTTTTATACTGAGAGAGCATTGTAAATATTTTTTTAATTATTATTTAAAAATATCTGAATTATTTAACAGTTCTGCTGAGATAAATGGATTTACCTTTTTTTATTAAACGTAATTAAATGTTTCTTAAAAGCTATTTTCAAGGTGACGGTTAATGTAGATTTTTGCTTGATTTTAAAAAAAATTCATTTTTATAATATTGCAGTTTTGGTAATTTCGTTTTTTATTTTTAGAAAAAAATAAAAAATTCTGTTTTATTTTTTTAGCCCGGTTTTTTTAAATTTTTATTTTTTTGCCAAAAATTACAAAAATCAACCGTAAATTACTGTCGAATGGTGAAGAATTTCAATATTTTACTTTTTTCTAAAATAAAAGGAATAAAATTAACATTGGACTTTTTTACCAACCAAACCAGGGGCGGCCAAAAGTTTCAATTCTAATTAATCACAAAATTTAAAAATCAGCAATTTTTTGCAAATTTTGTGAATTTTTAATTAATTTAAATTTATTTTAATTTTGAAAATAATATTGACTTAAATTTCTGAATAAAATAATCTCAAAATAAAATAAAAATATCTCATTCAATCAATAAAATTTAAAAAAAATTAAAAAATGTCAAATCCACAAAAATATTCAAACGAATTATTTAATCAAAATTAATAATAAAGCAAAACAGAACAAATGCAAAATTTCGATTACAATCATGACAAGGAATTTAAGAAAGATTTTATTCTAGCCTTGGCTAAATTACATTATTAATATTAAACAATTTGTATTTAATATTCTTTGACAGATACTATCAAAGATGATATTAAATATTTTTTTTCCTTTATTAATAATTAAAAAATTAAAAATTCAATATACCCATTAATATGGTGTATTTATTCGTCTTATAATGAATATTTTCATAAAATTTTGAAAAAGCTTGAAAAAAGAGATGTTGCAAATTTATTTTTTTAAAAATTAAATGGAGGTTAATTTTGCAATCTTGTTATATTGAAATTAAATAGATTGCATCAAACATAAGATTTTTAGTTTTTTTTTATTAAAAACAAAAATCTTTAAATTTAATACTTTATCTAATTTACTTAATAATTAAAATACTCTGATATTTTAATATCCCAGATAAAAATTTTTTTTAAAGAAATTACTGATTTTTTTAAAATAAATATTCTTTAAACTAATATTTATTTTGATAATTCAAATGGTATCTTTTGAAAAAGACTTCATCAAACAGGTTAAAAAACAAGACAATTTATTATAAAAGATAGAATTTGTTCTTGGCACATTTATATTATGCCATTCGAGTATTTTAAACATCCATTCTCATGTAAAAAAAACTCTCTCCTTTAAAATTTTTAGATAAAGAAAAATTTCATGGTTTATTTAGATAATTAAATATTTAAAAAATGGAACTTATTTTTCCGCATATATACCTACTTAAAAAATTTAGAGCTCTATGTTTTAAAATTGATTTTGAATATTTTTTTAAAAGACTGGTTAATAATTTCAAGTAAAAAGTCTAATTTAAATATTCTTAGATATTTTGAATTTTTTAGAAAATTTACTTTTTTTTTTTAGAAAGAAATTTTCTTAATGCATAACAAAATAAATAAAATTTAAAGATTATTTTTAAAACAATAAAAACTAAATACCTTATGTTTGATGCAATCTATTTAATTTCAATTTAACAAGATTGCAAAATAAACCCCCATTTAATTTAATAAATAAATAAATTTGTTATTAGTCAATCCGGTCAAGCAGTAGGTAGCCCAAAACAGACAATGGGTTCTTTGGGTGTCAGCAGCCAAACATCATTAAACTTTGCGACCAAATGAATTTGTCGCAATTCGCGAATTGAAAACTCAGCAACCAATTTGATCTACCGATTCAGTTAAGATCTATGTCCCAAATACTTGAAGCTGTTCAAAAACTGCAATTCACTGGTCTCGTCTAAATATGGAAACGTAAGTTGCGACAACTGCATGCGAGAATATGTACAAAGCTCGGACCGCAGCATGAGGGAATGCTTGTGCCCAGTGCCAATATATGCTCCATCTTCTGCAAAAGGATCATCTTTATTTAAAAATTACCTAATTGGGGTTTTAATTTATTGTAGTTTATATATTTTGGTTATTCTTTATTTCTTTAGTGGTTTAAGTTATTAGCCAGTCTTAATTTTTGTCACTTATTAAAGAAGAACTATGTTTATATCCAAGTATTGAAAAAATTTAAAAATGATTCAATTATGCATTTTAAAAAGTTGTAAATGCTTTTTATTTATTTAGATTGTTTAAATTTTCTTTAAACTTGAATATTCGTTTTTTTGCTGATTTAAAATTGTAATCGTCCATGAGGTGATCGTAGACGGGGTCCCCGTCTATGATAGGAATGTCACGGAAACGAAAAGTTTCCTCAACGACAGGGCACTGGAAGATGGGTTGTCAGAGATTGCCGACATAAACATCGTGAATCGGCAAGCGGAAGGTGGGGTAACACACGGTTACTTCACTTTCCGCAACATTTTCGACAACCTCAGAGTCGTAGATTTGCTTTGGAAATCGGGAAAGGTTTTTAATGGATACCGACTCAGATTTGGGGCAAAGCAAATCTCAGTATATGGACGAGTCACCCACCAGGAGATAAAATACCTGGAAGAACTCAAAAAGAGGCAGAGCAAGGAGGAAGAGGACATCGATGACGATGCCCGAAGCAGCGAGGACCTCTCCCAAGTGGACAGCCAAACACAAGAAGCAGACAAGGGCTTCAAAGCTCTGGAATAATCATTTTGTTATTTATTTTTTTTTTTTCAAGCTAAATTTTTTTTCCTTTCATGTTAAAAAGGGAGAGGACGACTAAAAAAAAAAAAAATTAACTCAGGTTTAGTGGCCGAGGGATGTAAGCGTCCTCACTCATATAAATATAAGAAATTAAAAATAAAAAATACACATAACTATAAATTTATTTTTATATTTTATTCGATCCTAGACCCTACCCCTGGCCCCGTCTTACAAAATTAAACCAAAAATAATAAAATTGGCATCAACTCAAGAACCTACTTCAGCAATACTATTAAGAAAATGATGAAAAAATTTAGAAACAAAAGTTTTTTTGCTCAATTTTCAATTATTTGCCAATCAAGTGGATTTGGAAAATCATGAGCCTGTGTGAGTCTGCTAGACGAAGGGTCTTTTAATGTTTTCTTTTCGCGGTTTATAGGTTTAAAGGATTTCGAAAAAGAAGTTACTTTGCAGGTGATTTTTAAAAAAATGAACTCTTTTAGATTAATGCTTCAAGTGCTATTTTAGCACATTCATAGAATTTTAAGAGGTTGAGCAAGTAAACAATATTTGACAAAAATCAACAAGAAAAGGGTGCAAAAAACAAAATAATTTATAAATCAGACTTTGTTAATAACAACAATAAAGCCGAATAAGTAAATATGCCAGAATATAGTGGAATCAAGTCATTGATATTTGCATTTGAAAAAAAGTACGATTCATTGAAGGCAAGGAAAAATGGTCAATATTATTACTTTATTCCCAAGATTATTTATTCCCGTCAGAAAAAAATTTTTGTTCTATTTTTGGATACATTTTCGCATTTGAGTGAATTTATGCCTATTACTTTAAATAAATCCATCAAAAGAGTATTTTTTGGCAATTTGGAACTATTTGTGTCGATTTGTCTTTTGACTCAATCCGAAGCATACACGATTCTGTTCAATATGAGAAAATTGTAAGTTTGGTAGGGAATTTTCGGACTCTAATTGTTTATTTTAATTATTTTATTGATAGGGCTATAGGTATTTTCTTTAGCTTATTTATTCAATCGATAATAATCAGTTTCGTTTTTTTGTTCGATTCTATGCCAGAGACTGTAGGAGAAACTGCACTTAACAAGATCTTGGATCACATTCCAGCCAGCCTTTGACTTCCAAATATTCATTGGTAACGCTCAAAAGAATGTACGAGCAATGTTTTGTTCATATTCCCTCCATCAGAAGTGTTCAAAAGTGTCTTTTCTTTGGAAACCAAGTTGAAGCTATCAGTCATTATTTATCTAAAATCGTTTTTTTTTTAAATCATTAAAGTTTTTGTTTACAAAAAAAAAAAGATTATATTTTTAATGGAAAAAATAAACATTTAAAATTTTAATCACAATTTTTTTTTGCTTTTAAGCTTTTGATTAGAAACAAAGTTTTGGATGCTTGATGTATTTCGGTTCATAATTAAAGTTATGACAATGGACTTGCAAAATAAACTTTCAAAAATTATTTAAAAAATTAAACTTTAAATTTTACTAAATTTTTCTATTTTTGGACAATTTTTCAAATAAGTGAATTAATGGCAATTATCGCAAATGATCGATCAAACAGAGAATTTTCTTTCTCTTTGAAATAACCATCATCATCATTAAAATTTTCAAAAATTAATAAATAATTTTTTTATTTAAAATCCTTTTAGTCAATACCTGTTTAATTCAAAATTTTATTTTTTCATTCCAAAAAATATTTAAATTAACTTTACTCTATTAATTTTTAAAATAAAATTTTTATTTAAAATTTGGTATATTTAATCAGTCTGATCAAATGGATACTTTTTTTAATTAACTTGTTTTAAAACTTTTTATTGAAGTTAAGCTAAATATTTTGTCAGTTTATTATCACAAATAGTGTATCTTTGCTCATCATCATCTTTTTATTTTCTGGAATTTATCATTTGGCTTAATAATTAATTTTCAAAATACTAATATTTTTTAGATTTGAAATTAATTATTTTTTTTGTCAAAAGTGATATCGCACAAATTTACAATCTAACTTTAATTTGTTTTATTTAAATAAAATTTTAATTAACATTTTTGAAAAAAACCTAAAAGTGAATTTTATTTTATCAATAGCACTTGATAACAAATGGGTTAATACTTTTTCAGATTAAAATTGAGTATTAAAAATGACCAGAAATTTTATATAATTTTACATTTAAAATCTTGATAACAGATCTTTCGTATGAATTATTTTGTTAATTCTGCTAATATTTCTGAGAATTGTTTAACAATTAATTGTGTTTAAAACGCCTAAATATAGAATTCCAAGTCACACTTAATTTAAAAAAAGTCTTGCAAGACTTGATTTTGCGCTTCACATGAATCTTAACTCAAAAAAAAAAACTCTTTTTACTTTAACTTCAACTTTTCTTTGATTAAAAATAAATTTAACAGAATCTTGGATACAAATCTTTAAAAAATTTAAATACCAAAATAATATTCTACTTCTAATTTTATTAATATTCAATAAAATAAAATATTTATTATCGTAATAAAAAAATAATCTTTCTCCTACTAAAAAAAGGAAATATTCCAAAAACAATAAGACAATTAGATATCAAAATAATCAATCGACTTACTATTTAAATTTTAAATTAAAATTAATTTCTAGAGAATGTTTGAGGCAAAAAAATACTAAGCAAAACTATTTTTTCTTCTGATTCCATACAGTCTTCGTTCAGCAATGGGAGTCTGCACAGAAGACTTTATTTTTTCCACATATCCAATGGCCCACTTTAAGAACACCTTGACAGCGTCAGGATTAGGCAATCTGTGCGATGCAGCAGTTTTAATATTTGGCTTGCCAACTCTAAAAGTGATTCCGAGACCAGAAAGAGCTCTCATGGCATCCTCATCAGTTTCATCATCTCCTATAAAAACAGCCTTGTAATTATCAGCCCAGGTAACGCCGTACAACTTTTCCAAGATGTTGTACACACCTCTGCCTTTGTCCCATCCGATCGGAGGTCTTGCTTCGACAGCGCAGTGAGCTTTGGTTGCCTGGAAGCCATATTTTTGTACAATCTCAATGGCCTTTTGAGCCATTGCTTGTCTGTAACTAGGATGTGTATCTCGCCAATGGAATGTCACATGGTACCTTTTTTCTTCGACCCATCCACCATGCTCACACACACTTTGTCTTAAATCATTGACCAGATCTGGTATCTTTGCTCGAAACACTGCAGCCTGTTCGCACTCTTCCTCCAGACCATTTGCCAAACACAACTCCATGCCATGACTGCCCGACAAGTTTATATTCTTTACATTTATTAATCTTTTTAAATTTTCCATTGACCTTCCAGACAAAATGGTCACATCAATGTGTTTACACTCCATCAGTGTTTCTAGTAGATTTTTAACATCATCTGGTAGAACAGCCAAGTCAGGATGGGGCTGAATGGGAACAAGGGTTCCATCATAGTCCAAAATAATGGCCAGATTGTATCCTTTTATGATGGGACCTAGCCATGACTCATAGTCGGACACATTTAATGACTGCATCTTTTTCACACTGTCAATCATGTCAATGGCTTCAAAAAAAGACTCCAACCAAGTGTCCAAATTGAACAATCTTTCTCTGGTCTGCAAAGCGTTCATTCTCAGCTTTCTCTCGTAGTACTTCATGTCATAGGCAGTCTTGATTGCATCGGCCACCAAGTCATGTTCCAGCGGGTTGACCAGCAATGCTTCGTTCATGGTCTCGCCAGCGCCAGTAAATGGCGAAATGATCAGCACACCAGGATCGTCTATTTGACATGCCACATACTCTTTGGCCACCAAATTCATGCCATCTCTGACCGGAGTGATTAGAGCTATTCGTGCATCACGATAGTAGCCAGCTAGTTCATATTGGGATATGTTGTTGTAAATGTACTTGATGGGAGTCCATTCGGCAGTGGCAAAGCGGCCGCTCACTCGGCCTATTTCTCTCTCTAGCTCATCTTTTAAATTTCTGTAATCTTCTACATCTGTTCTGGATGGCACAGCTACTTGGAAAAAAACACACTTTTCTCTACACTCTGGATACTTTTCCAAGAAGCGTTCGTAGCCACGAACACGCTGAATGATGCCTTTGGTGTAGTCAAGTCTGTCCACGCCAAAGATTACTTTTTCCTTGAAATTAAATGGTTTGGGCGAAACGCGCGCGTTTTTCTCAAACCAATCGTAGGGTATACCAATTGGCAACGCCCGGATCACAATTGTCTTGTTGCCATACTCGACAATCATCTCTTTTCTGTCAACTCGAGCACCAAGGATGTTCAGACAACACTCGATGAAATTGCTGGCATAAGTGTTTGTGTGAAAGGCGATCAGATCGCAGCCCAGCAAACCAAGTATGATTTCATTAGCCCACGGATTCAGCCGGAATATGTCCCAGGAAGGAAATGGTATGTGTAGAAAAAAGGCCAACTTGCAGCTGATGTTGGCTTCGTCAAGCAGATTTCTGAGCATCATTGGTGTAACCATCAATTGGTAATCATGGATCCACACAAGATTGTTTCTGTCCGCATAATCATCGAATTTTTTGACAGCCTGGAATGCCGCATTGGCAAACATCTCATTCACATTGACATAAGAGTTCCACTGGTCGCTTTTAAAGGCAGCCAGAGTGGGCAGCGAGTGCATCAAGGGCCACAAAGTGGCATTACAAAATCCATTGTAGTAGGACTGGAATATCTCTGGGGTAAAGTAGATGGGCTCTATCTGAGATGCTTTGATGCCGTGGGCAATTGCAGTCGGGTCATCGCTTTCCGGTATTTCCATGTCCTCGGTCAAGTCGTTGCCAGCCCATCCGACCCAGTAGCCTTTGTTCTTGATCACCAATGGAGCCAGAGCAGTGACCAGGCCTCCAGCTGAATTCTTTCGAACTGGCTCGCCATCTTCATTTTTTGTCACCACAAATGGCAACCGATTCGATATGACAACCACAGAGCGCTTCATTTTACAATTGTTTTAAAGTCTAAGAGAACAAAAAAAGCTTGGCTACAATAGGCTTAATAATTATTTTTTTTTGGAAGAATTGAAAGTGTTAATAGCAAAAAATGAAGAGTTTTTTCTAGAATTCCTAGTGAATGACTTGTAGCGTGGATTTTGTGTGTGATGAAAAAAATTAAAATTTTTGTTTGTGTTGTGTATCTCTAAATGTGGTATTCTAGGCGCTTGATCACTCTTTTTTCATAAGCACACCAAAACATGCGCACTAATAGCTCCACGAAGAATACTTTAATGTATTCCGTGAATTGTTCGGATCACTTTAGGTAGTAATTTATTAAAATGCTATGTAAAAAATTTCAATTTTTTTTAATTGAAAATTTAATGTGAGTGAATGAGCAATGCGATTAGAAAAAAAAGTTTTAAAGAGCGCATTTTTAAACTAATACAAATAATTGCAGAAATTTTTTTGCTAATTATTTTTTGACTAAATTTGCCTTTGAATATTTTGAATCTATCAATTAATTTCATCGTTCATCATGCATCAGGTTTGTGACAAGAAGTTTTTTTAAACGTGGCTTTAAAATTTATAAACTAACAAAAATTTGTTTAATGAGTGATTTTTTTCATCTGGGATGAAATTACCAGACACATCATTAGTTGAATTTTTTTTGAATATTAAAATATGTTTTTTACACCTTAAATTTTTTTTATAATTTTTAAAAGTGTTTCCACCCTTTTTTAAAATTTCTAGTTGTTGCACAAGATACCAAACATTGTCTTGATATATGTCATGCAAAAAAAATTTATGTTCTACGACTATTCAGGAACAATGAAAAAAATTGCCTTCTCCAAATGGTACCCTTAAAGTTCTACGATAAATATCTATGTTCTGTAAACCATAAAATTAAAGCCTAATCCATTCTCTCCTTACCTCAAATTTTTTCGTATTTTGATTTAATTTTATGATTTTTTCAAAAAAATCTAGAAATAAAAAATTTAAAAAAAAACTATAATTAAAATAAATAAAGGCTATTTAAACAGATGAATGAAAAAAATAGAATGAAAAAATTTATAAAAAAATTTTTCAACTCAATTTGGCTTAACTTTATTAATAAAAAGGGTTGTGCTGGGCAGCGGCCACTTTTGGCCGGTCAGCATAAACGGCCTATTTTGGCCGTGAATTGACTGGCCGTCTGTGGACCGTCTATAAAAAGGCCGACTTTTAAATAAAAATATTAAATTTTATTTAATTTTTAGGAATTTAATTATTTAATTATTTCAAGAAATTTTTTTAGATTAAAATTTTATAATCAAAAGCATTTAGGAGAAAATTTTAATGAAATTATTTTTTTTTTAAAATTAAAATTTTTATTATTCATTTTTTTGTAAGTGGAATCTTTCAATTGAATTTTAAAAAGAATCCAGAAAAAGGGAAAAAAATTGTCTAGCATGAAGAGTAAGTTATATTATTTGAAGACAAATCTAAAGAGGCTGAAGAATACAAGAAGGTGATCAAATGATTTGAAAATTGAAAAAAAAATTTCCGCTACAGAGGCTAAAGGAAATTTTTAATTGTCAAAAGTATGCTCCAATCTGATGAGAATATCATTTGCAAACATATAAAAAAGATATATTAATCACATACCATCATGTAGAGCAAAAAATTTTCTACTATTTTCTAAAATAATTTTTTTTTCTTCCAAAAAAAAATTTAGTCTCGAGATTTTTTCAAAAAAAGTCGAAATTTTACCCATTTTTTTGATTTTGTATCTAGTCCCATGGTACCCCCTGGCCCCAAATGAGAAATACAAATTCTGAACAAATTGAAGGTTTTACTTTTTCAAAATTTTGATTTTCAAGCCAAATAAATTAGTTGAAAAAGAGGGTATTTTCTCAATCTTTATTGAAATTATTTATTTTTTTTTAAAGTTTAATTTTTTTGAACATTATTTTTTTTAATTATTCATTAAATTTTATTATCATGTTCAAAAATAGTAAAGAAATTTTATAAAAAAATTTAAATAAAAATATAAGTTAAATGGTCACTAGGCCTTGCACCGAAAAGTGTTAGAAGCTTGTTACATCTTGGTAACAAGAATTAATTTCATACATTTCAAGAGCCTTCCAAAATCTATTACAAAGATTTATTCATAATTTTTTATTTGCATACTGTTCCAGGGAGCTGTAAATTAATCCAAAAAACTTATTGAAATCTTGGTCATTATTTAGTCTAACGAAATGACTTGACTTAATTTTTTTTTTTTTTAAGTCAAGTCAATGATTTAAATCCATATTTGATACCAATAAAGTAGTTGCTTTCAAATTCCTGATCTAGACAAATATTGACCCATGTGGTCTGTTAATATAACCAAATTATGAAAAAATTCTTTCAGCTGGTCCAAATAAAGCAGATATTGATAAAAATTTTTGTGCATATCATTGACTTGACTTAAAAAAAAAAAAATTTTAAGTCAAGTCATGACTCAAAAAAAAATCTAAATAATAAATATAAATCGAGTTCAAGTTATCAATTTTTGATAAGATTTTTGTGTCATCAGCAAAAGCTTTGCAACTGTTTTGGACAATACTCAACATATCGTTTATATAAATGAGATGACCTAGCACTGAACCTTGTGGAGCTCCACTTTTAACCTTTATCCCCTAATACTACTTTTTGTGAACATAGTTGTACACTAGCTTCAGGTTCGATTTTGATAACTTGGCTAAATTCTTTTTCTAATTTTTAAAAGAATTTTTTATTTTTTTATCATTAAGTATTGAGCTAAAAAGTCCACCGTGCCAACCAATTTTCGGAGAGTTAAAATACCCACATAGCAACAAACCATTAAATTTGGACTATTAGACAATTTCATTTGCTCTTCCGATACTATTTAAAATCTTTTCATCATTTGAACTATCTGGAGGTCTATAGACACAGCCAGCAAGAGTTAGCTCATCTGGAGTAGTCACAGCACACCATATTTCCTCCAACTCAATATCCTATAAATTTTTGTCAAGAATTTCGTAAGAGCCTAGAGGCTTTTTAGCATAAAAACATACCCCTCCACCTACTCTGCCATTTCTATTACAGTTAAACATTTCATAGCCACTCAAACAAGGAGAAAAAGACTCAGGGAACCAAGCATCCGAGTTGCTTCCGGCAACTGGAGTTGAAATCTCTTCAGTATTCATAATTTTTCAATTTTTCAAAAAATTTCTTTTATTACAAATTATAAATATTTTACTTTTTTTTCACAATTATTTTTTGATTTAATTTAATTTTTATATTTTATTCTGATGGAGCTTAAGCTCGTTACAGCAAACAAATAATAAATAAAATCTAACAAATGAATTTATCTTTTATTACAAAATTTGAATCTATTTAAAGCGTCTTTTAATTCGGACGAATTTTCGTAATATGTGAAAGAGTTTGTTTCTTCAAAATTAAGCTTAAATATAAGATATTCATATATTTTAAAGTTTGAATGATTATTTTGTTTTTTTTGTGTATTTATTAGATGAAAGCTTTTTTAAAGTATAAATCAGCATTCAAACATTAGATATATATTTTGTAAAAATTCTTGTTATTCTACATTATTTATTCAGATATTTTTTAAAATTATATCTAAATAAACACTGTAAATTTTTTTTCATCATCGAACGATTAATTTGAGGCCTTGTTTTTTGATTATAAATATTTTATCTAAAATTTAAAATTTCAATAAATCGATATTTTGATTACTATAAAAACACCACAAATAAAGTTTTATTTATGTTTTTGTAAAATTTTTGAATTTTAGATTATTAATATTTTAAGAAAACTTATTCAAAATTATATAATCTAGTAAAAGGGTAAAAACTGTCTATTGTGTTTTTAATAAAAAAAATTAAGTTTAACGAAAAGTCTTTATCAAATTTTTACCCTATAAAAGATTTCTTTATGATATATTTCAAATTTCAGACTCGAGATATATCGAACTTTTGGGCACTTAGCCTTGTTTCAAACACATTATTACCTTATTTCATGTAGGGCAATTTAAGGACTTTTTATTGACATTTGGTTGTGAATACGATCTTTACCATTATATAATTTGCCCATTTTTTGAAAAAAATCCAAGATCAAATAGGCCATTAAGTATTCCCAGATTCTAAAAATTCAAATTAGTTAAGTAGATCCAGTATCTAATCAACTCAGTTTTTTTGGGTTCCAATTCTAGACAGGATATTAATTTAATAAATTGTTTGAGGTAACCAACGAAAATTAAATTATGTGTATTTTTGTTTGCTTTTTTTTCGATTTTTTTTTCAAAATAACATGTAACAAAAAAAATTACATATGTATACTAATATCAATTTTCGACAAAAATGATTTTTCGAATTCTCCCCCTTTCGATTGTCAATACGCACACTCACATTGCTTAGAAAGCTCGTCACGACCACTCGTTCCTGGCAATCAGTGGATTAATTTTCGTTTTCCTTGTTATAAAAATTTCGGATGGTGATTGTAAACAATTGGAAGGCTATTTTAAAAGGTACAACGGCAACAATTTTAATCAAAAAGATAAAATTAATCGATTTAAATGTGCAATGGAATGTTTAAGAATAGAAACTCGTAAAATGGTGATTGTTAACGATAAAAATTGTTCTATTCAACATGAGATTGTTTCAATCAATCAATCAAAATTATTATTAAAAATTTTATTTTTCAGTAAAAACGACTCTGAATAATTCCAATTCGATTCTATGCCTAACAGTTCTTCAAAATGCTGACTTAGCAAGTGGTTCAGGGGATTCAACTTTTAAAATCTGGAATCTAGAAAATGGAAGTGTAAAAAAAATTCTGGATAATTTTTCAAGTCCGGTTTGGTCACTAGAAGCACTTCAAAACGGTGACTTAGCAAATGGATCAGTGGATTCAACCATTAAAATTTGGGATTTAGAAAATGGAAGCGTAAAATCGACCCTTCACAGTCATTCAAGTACGGTTTTGTCACTAGCAATTCTTCAAAACGGTGACTTAGCAAGTGGATCAGAGGATTCGACCATTAAAATTTGGAATTTCGAAGAACTGCTAGTGACAAAACCTCATCTGAATGACTATTACGAGTCATTTTTACACTTCCATCTTCTAAATTCCAAATTTTAATGGATGAATCCCATGATCCACTCGCTAAGTCACCATTTTGAAGAACTGCTAGTGAAAGAACCCCACTTGAATGGCTATTAAGAGTCATTTTTAGACTTCCATCTTCTAAATTCCAAATTTTAATGGATGAATCCCTTGATCCACTCGTTAAGTCGCCATTTCGAAGAACTGTTAGTGACAAAACCTCATCTGAATCACTATCAAGAGTCATTTTTACACTTCCATTTTCCAGATTCCAAATTTTAATATATGAATCATCTGATCCACTCGCTAAGTCGCCATTTCGAAGAACTGCTAGTGACAAAACCTCATCTGAATGACTATTAAGAGTCATTTTTACACTTCCATCTTCTAAATTCCAAATTTTAAAGGTTAAATCATAAGATCCACTTGCTAAGCGAGTGGTTCAGGAGATTCAACCATTAAAATTTTGAATTTGGAAAATGGAAGTGTAAAATCAACTCTGAGTAATCATCAAAGTACAGTTCGATCGCTTGCAGTACTTCAAAATGGTGACTTAGCTAGTGGATCAGATGATTCATATATTAAAATTTGGAATCTGGAAAATGGAAGTGTAAAAAACACTCTTAATGGTCATTTAAATACGGTTTGGTCACTAGTAGTACCTCAAAACGGTGACTTAGCAAATGGATCAGTGGATTCAACCATTAAAATTTGGGATTTAGAAAATGGAAGCGTAAAATCGACTCTTCGCAGTCATTCAAGTACGGTTTTGTCACTAGCAATTCTTCAAAACGGTGACTTAGCAAGTGGATCAGAGGATTCGACCATTAAAATTTGGAATTTCGAAGAACTGCTAGTGACAAAACCTCATCTGAATGACTATTACGAGTCATTTTTACACTTCCATCTTCTAAATTCCAAATTTTAATGGATGAATCCCATGATCCACTCGCTAAGTCACCATTTTGAAGAACTGCTAGTGAAAGAACCCCACTTGAATGGCTATTAAGAGTCATTTTTAGACTTCCATCTTCTAAATTCCAAATTTTAATGGATGAATCCCTTGATCCACTCGTTAAGTCGCCATTTCGAAGAACTGTTAGTGACAAAACCTCATCTGAATCACTATCAAGAGTCATTTTTACACTTCCATTTTCCAGATTCCAAATTTTAATATATGAATCATCTGATCCATTCGCTAAGTCGCCATTTCGAAGATCTGCTAGTGACAAAACCTCATCTGAATGACTATTAAGAGTCATTTTTACACTTCCATCTTCTAAATTCCAAATTTTAAAGGTTAAATCATAAGATCCACTTGCTAAGCGAGTGGTTCAGGAGATTCAACCATTAAAATTTTGAATTTGGAAAATGGAAGTGTAAAATCAACTCTGAGTAATCATCAAAGTACAGTTCGATTGCTTGCAGTACTTCAAAATGGTGACTTAGCTAGTGGATCAGATGATTCATATATTAAAATTTGGAATCTGGAAAATGGAAGTGTAAAAAACACTCTTAATGGTCATTTAAATACGGTTTGGTCACTAGTAGTACCTCAAAACGGTGACTTAGCAAATGGATCAGTGGATTCAACCATTAAAATTTGGGATTTAGAAAATGGAAGCGTAAAATCGACTCTTCGCAGTCATTCAAGTACGGTTTTGTCACTAGCAATTCTTCAAAACGGTGACTTAGCAAGTGGATCAGAGGATTCGACCATTAAAATTTGGAATTTGGAAAATGGAAGTGTAAAATCAACTCTGAATAATCATCAAAGTACAGTTCGATCGCTTGCAGTACTTCAAAATGGAGTCTTAGTGAGTGGATCATATGATAAAACTTTTAATATTTGGAACTAATTTTTTATGGTCATTCATTTTCAGAAAACAAACTACTTAAACAATATTTTCAAAATTAATTAGAAATGATGAAAAATATTATTAACTAAAATTTTTTAAATCAATCCAAATCATTCTTTGTAATCATATAACATTAAAAAAAATATTTTCAGTAAAATTTTTTTCAATTTAATTTAACAATATGTATAAATTATTTATATTTAGTGGACTCTACTATAAAAAGTCGGTAATTTTAGATTAGGATTTAAGTTATGTGAATTCTAAAACTTTAAAACAATTTAAAAGAAAAATGGAATCGAAAATAGATTATAAAGCATTTTTTGACAAATTTTAATGTGACAAAAAAATTTTACATAGTAATATTGCAGAAAAACATAGAGCTAAAATTTGTTAATTCAAGCCTCATGGTTGATTGAATTTGTTAATCAGTAAAAAAAATTGAATTTATAAATCAAACAGCTGACGAGAGCTCTAGTGTAATTAGAATCACTGTCGTACAATAATTTACGATAGTCTTAAGACCAAAAACGGTGAAAATTTTTTTAATTAACTAGTGTTATTAAATAAAAATTAAAATATCACTTCGATTATTCGACTTCCTTTCTTTTTATTTTGAATTTAAAGCTTTAATTAAAATAAATTTTGTTTAGAATTTAAAAAAAAATTAAATTTGTTGAAAGAATTTTAAAAATTTGATTATTTTTGAAAAATTATCACACGATCAATTTAAATGGTCACCTTTAAATGGCTTATATTTTCATAGCTATCTAATTTTTTTATTTATGTATCTAATTTTAGTATCTAATTATTTTTTTTTGTATCAAAAAATAATTCAATTTAATATCTAATTGACAAATATAAAAATCTTTGATTAGCTGATTACTGATAATGAAAATCAAACCAACTTCAGAATACTTTTTTTGACAATTATATCTAATCTTCTGATTTCAAAAATTATTTAATTAGCTTAATTAATGTCTAAATTGATATAAATATCATTGATATAAAACTATGTTTATTAAAAAAAAACCAAACTAATCTAAACAAAAAAATCATGACTGAATCAAGCAGCATTGAATTCGTCCAACAATTGGCAAATAATAATGAAGAAAGATAATTGTTGGATGCCGAAGGTTTCGAACGAGAGAATAAAAAGAGGGGAAAAAATAGGGTTTATGAGCAATTTTTGCGTTTTTCTTAATTTTGAGGCTGCAGATCGTGCTTTATTATCCGTTTTTGATAATCAAAAATGGAGAAAATGTGATCTAAAGCAAAATAAACGGTTTTATGACTGTCACACACTTGAACAAAAACAGAAATGTATCTAGACATGCATGACGATTCCCAATTGTGTACAGCCTACATGTCAACCGACCAACACAACCACAAGGATAGAATGGAACTCGAATGCGAAAATGATCAATTAACCCAAAAAGTTAAAACAGAGATTATTCGAATTAATGAAAACGAAACACAATCAATAAATTTATGTTCAAATTATCCAGTTCAAATTTACAATCTCTTGCATCGATACAAAACAGAAACGTATGGCTCACGTAATATGACACTTAATGAAATCAAAGATGGTATGAAGGGTTTTCAATTTTTCCTAGCACAAATAATGAACTTGAATCTACAAATAATCTCATAAAAAGAGAGGGCACATTTCGTAAAAGACTCCCGGTTGACGATTTCTTAAACATGATTTCAATGCGTCTTCTTAAGAGATGGTCGAAAGAGAGGTCTGATAATTATGCTCGTAAAATTCCTTTTATTGTCGAACCAAATCCGAGTTTAGAAAATTGGACAAAAGCTTGGCTTTGGGAATTAAGTCATATGAATGTTGTTCTAGCAAAAAAATCAAATTCGGATTCAGATGTTTTTTATATGCCGTCAAAATGTTGTTCAAACAAACTAATATCAAAGGAAGATATTAAAAATTATAAAACCAATTTTTTCAAAGAGCAAGTTGATAACTTTGACGAATGGCGAAATCAAGCTCGAAAAATCTGGATGTCTACTATTCATTTAGAATGGTCTCAAAGTGAATGCACATGCCCATATTGGAGAAAAAATAATATTTGCAAACACATTTTGGTTCTAGCTTGTCGTTATCGAGGATTGGAATGGCATAGAAACGCAAAAGATGTTCCTTTGGGTGAAAATAGGAAACGCGGTAAACCAGTAACAACAAAAAAAGCTTTAATGATTCAACCAACCGAGTTACATATAAGAGATTACGTGCGAAATCAAAAGAAATTACCAGAGGCTCTTGTAAATTCAATTTTGAGTCAAGTTGATGTGATGGAAGAAATTGAGGCTCAAGAAGCAGAAATAGAAATTCAAAATGAAATTGAAGTTGAAAACAATTCAAATGAAAATTCAGCTCAGTCCGAGATTCCAAAAAAGAAAAGAGGAAGACCCACTGGATCAAAAAACAAGCCGAAATCAATTCAAGATCAACCTAAAAACAAAAGAAAAAAAAAGATTAATTTTTTTCTTTTTCTTGATTTTTCTTCCTTTTTGTATTTTTTTTTAAAATTTTTCTAAATAAAATATCAAAAAAATTCTACTTCCTTTTTTCATAATAGTTACAATTAAAAAAAATTTGATATCCAATTAAAAAATTTAGATATGTAGATAAAATAATTAGATACTAAAAAAAATATTTATTCACTATATTTAGAAAGCTTATTATTCAGATACAATAAAAAAAGAATTAGATACAATGAAAAAATAACAGTCCCTTTAAATTGATCGTGTATAATATTCTCTTTATCCGCAGTTAATTGAGAATTGTCTCGATTTTCTAAGTTTGTTTCCTCTTATATCACTCGGAGGACCTACTGAAGAAATCGATTTAGCTAGAACTTTTGGCTTATACCAGTTTACAATGTTGAGACCGTTTTCGATCTTGAATTACTGGGCTGCGTCGCCTCTTAGTCTTCTTTCTTCTAATTTTGTAAGATTTAATTTAACTAATCTTTCTTCGTAAGTTAGAAATCTTAAGCCGATTACAAGTTTAGTTGCTCTTCTTTGAACTTATTCGAGTATTTTGATATCGGCTTTGTTGTGAGGGTTCTATACTGAAGAGGCGTATTCAAGATGAGGCCTTACGAATGAACAATAAAGGTCTTAAATGCTCTTTTGAGAGAGCCGAGCACCGAGTTCGCTTTTGCTCTTGAAATTTTTGATTGTTCATTCCATTTGAGATTATTTGTTATTTGGACACCTAGATCCCTTCGAATTCGGTTAGCCTGTGTCTTGAATCGTCTATATCAAACATTGTATACTCAGCAAATTCCTTTTCTTTTTTGCTCATATTCGATTTGGTTGTGTGCATAACTTTACATTTAGGTAAGTTGAAGACCATTTGCCACTGTTTGGACCATTCTACTACTTTGTCAATGTCTGCTTGCAGTTGGACCTTATCAATGAAGTTTCTTATGATTGAAATAATCTTACAGTCGTTTGCAAAAAGTCTCAAGAAGTGAATCATTACTTCAGGCAAGTCGTTTATGAATATTATAATTAATAAGGGACCCAGGACTGAGAAATTAGGGACTCAGGACTGACATTAGTCAAAAAAATTTTATTTATTCAAAGAGATATAAAAAACTACGTACGCTATTTTTGTAAATTATTTTTGTTTAAGAAATTTAACTTCAAAGCTCGGATTTAAAAAATTATTTAATTTTGGAGATTAAAAAAAAACGCTGACGAAGAACGGCGTTCTTTAAGCGTTCTTTTTTTCCGAGTCAATTCAATTAAAAATTTATTCTTGAACTCGTTTTGTCCTGTTCATTGTTCTTGGTCAATTGTACAAATCAGAGTTGTTTAAAAGTCACAAGTCTCAAGTCAAGTCCAAGTCAAGACTTTTTATTTTTTTATTTTTTTCAAAAGTCCCACCAAAGACTTTAATTTTTTTTTCCAAAAAAAAAGTCCAAGTCAAAACTTTTTTTTTTTTTTTTATTTAACTTTAAAATAAATTTTTTTCTTCTTTTTTTTTATTTTAATTAATATAATTAATATAAATATATACAAAATTACTTTCAAAAATTTAACATGGTTGTATTTGACAAATTAATCAAAACCCGTTCGCCATGTTAAAAGATATGTATACGAGAATGGGCGGTGCTTCTCATTTAATATAAAAAAATTAATTGAAAGAGACTTAACAACTGTCTTTCTCTTACTATTAAAAATAAATTGTTGGGCCTTTATTTAAATTGAATAAAGCGCTAAATAGAAATAAAAATTTAAATTTAAAAAAAATTTGAATTATTAATCAATTTTATATAAATGGATTGAAAAATCAAGCTAGCTTTCACAAAATTGACTGCTCCAGCTCTATCGCTTCCAAGATCAACTGTTAAATTGAGTTGAGTTGTACCAGGCTAACCAAGCGAGTTGTACCAGGCTAACCAAGCGAATTGTACCAGGCTAACCAAGCGAAATGTACCAGGCTAATCAAGCGAAATGTACCAGGCTAACCAAGCGAATTGTACCAGGCTAACCAAGCGAACTCTACAATGTATCAAAAGTATGCCATGCAATTAAATATTCAGACAAATCATTTCTTCAAATTTTTATTTGCGGATATTTTGACCAGAGTCATTATTCTTCCTTAATTTCTCAAGACCAAAAACACATTTTTTAAATGATTTAGTTTTCTTAGATTTAGTTAAATCCTTTCTATTGAATTATACGGGAACAAAAACGTCAAATTTTAAATGTTGATTTTAAAATAGCAAAATTACCTACATAGGAAATAATTATACAAATATCCTTTTGTACCCATTGTACTAGCTGATAATTAAAAAAGTTAAAAAAAAATCATCGCTAAACCAAAAGCAAGATAAACAAATATTGCAGGGGAGGTGCCTCCGCGACTTGTTTTTAAATAAAATTATTTTTCTTTTTATTTTTTTAACTTTGAAATAAATTTTTTTTTTCTTTTTTTTTTATTTTAATTTTTAGATTTATTTTTTTTTAATTAAAAAACTATTTTTTTTTAAATAATAAATATATTAAATTAACTTAAATTTTTTATGATGTGATGTCATTCGAAATTGAGTTAATGATTTTTGAAGTAAAATTGAAAAAAATAAGATAAAAATAATTTGAAATTTATTACTTTTTAAGAAAACACAGAAAATAAATTAATTTTAATTAAATTTAAAAAAATTATCATTGATTGTTTTAAAAGACATTCCAATTCTGATTTTTGATCAAAATTTATTTATTCAAAATAGATGGATTGAAACTTAATTTAATAGGCTAAATTCTAAAAAAAAAAAAACTACTTTTATCAAATGTAATATATTTTTCTTCAAATTACTAAAAAAAATTTAAATCAATAAAAACTTTATTGAACAATGAATTTAATAAGTTATAAATAATTCTACAACAGTGATCTAAACATACCATAATTTAATAACCATTCCCTAACCCAAATTAAAAAATAATTTCTAAAAATTCAAAATTACATTAAATCTCACATAAAACATTAATAAATACAATTAATTATTTTTTCTTCTAATTCCCTGATTTCTTCTCTCCAAACCAGCAGTCTGAAAACTTGACTTTCTCTTTTCCACATATTCAATGGCCCATTCCAAAAAAACCTTTACCGCATCGGGGTTAGCCAAGCGGTGAGACGCGGCAGTTTTAATATTTGGCTTGCCAACTCTAAAAGTGATTCCGAGACCAGAAAGAGCTCTCATGGCATCCTCATCAGTTTCATCATCTCCTATAAAAACAGCCTTGTAATTATCAGCCCAGGTAACGCCGTACAACTTCTCCAAAATATTATACACACCTCTGCCTTTGTCCCATCCGATCGGAGGTCTTGCCTCCACAGAAAAATGCGCCTTTACTGCTTGAAGTCCATACTTTTGAATGATGTCAGTTGCTTTTTGAGCCATCATCTGCCTAAAATTGACGTTCGTGTCTCGCCAGTGGAATGTCACATGGAACTTTTTTTCCTCAACCCATCCGCCATACTCGCACACACTCTGTCTTAGCTCGTTGGCCAAATCTGGTATTTTGGAGCGAAAAACAGCAGCTTGTTCGCATTCTTCCTCCAGACCATTTGCCAAACACAACTCCATGCCATGACTGCCGGACAGGTTTACATTCTGCAAGTTAACCATTTTTTTCAGATTGGCCATCGATCTGCCAGACAAAATGGTCACATCAATGTGTTTACAATCTATTAATTTCTGGATCAAATTGGTAACATCATGTGGCAGCACAGCCAAATCAGGATGCGACTGAATGGGAACAAGGGTTCCATCATAGTCCAAAATAATGGCCAGATTGTATCCTTTTATGATGGGACCTAGCCACGACTCATAGTCGGACACATTTAATGACTGCATCTTTTTCACACTGTCAATCATGTCAATGGCTTCAAAAAAAGACTCCAACCAAGTGTCCAAATTGAACAATCTTTCTCTGGTCTGCAAAGCGTTCATTCTCAGCTTTCTCTCGTAGTACTTCATGTCATAGGCAGTCTTGATTGCATCGGCCACCAAGTCATGTTCCAGCGGGTTGACCAGCAATGCTTCGTTCATGGTCTCGCCAGCGCCAGTAAATGGCGAAATGATCAGCACACCAGGATCGTCTATTTGACATGCCACATACTCTTTGGCCACCAAATTCATGCCATCTCTGACCGGAGTGATTAGAGCTATTCGTGCATCACGATAGTAGCCAGCTAGTTCATATTGGGATATGTTGTTGTAAATGTACTTGATGGGAGTCCATTCGGCAGTGGCAAAGCGGCCGCTCACTCGGCCTATTTCTCTCTCTAGCTCATCTTTTAAATTTCTGTAATCTTCTACATCTGTTCTGGATGGCACAGCTACTTGGAAAAAAACACACTTTTCTCTGCACTCTGGATACTTTTCCAAGAAGCGTTCGTAGCCACGAACACGCTGAATGATGCCTTTGGTGTAGTCAAGTCTGTCCACGCCAAAGATTACTTTTTCCTTGAAATTAAATGGTTTGGGCGAAACGCGCGCGTTTTTCTCAAACCAATCGTAGGGTATACCAATTGGCAACGCCCGGACCACAATTGTCTTGTTGCCATACTCGACAATCATCTCTTTTCTGTCAACTCGAGCACCAAGGATGTTCAGACAACACTCGATGAAATTGCTGGCATAAGTGTTTGTGTGAAAGGCGATCAGATCGCAGCCCAGCAAACCAAGTATGATTTCATTAGCCCACGGATTCAGCCGGAATATGTCCCAGGAAGGAAATGGTATGTGTAGAAAAAAGGCCAACTTGCAGCTGATGTTGGCTTCGTCAAGCAGATTTCTGAGCATCATTGGTGTAACCATCAATTGGTAATCATGGATCCACACAAGATTGTTTCTGTCCGCATAATCATCGAATTTTTTGACAGCCTGGAATGCCGCATTGGCAAACTTTTCATTCACGCTGACATAAGAGTTCCATTGCTCGGCCTTGAACACGGCCAGAGTGGGCAGCGAGTGCATCAAGGGCCACAAAGTGGCATTACAAAATCCATTGTAGAAGGACTGGTATGTTTCTTTGGTGAAAAAAATGGGAATTATCTGTGATGGCTTGATGCCGTGGCCTATGGCTGTCGAGTCTTTACTGTCCGGTATTTTCATGGTCTTGGTAAAATTGTTGCCTGCCCATCCAACCCAGTAGCCTCGGTGCTTGATGACGAGCGGCGCCAGCGCCGTAACCAGACCACCTGCCGAATTGGTTCGCACTGGCTCGCCGTCCTCGTTTATGTTTATCACAAACGGAAGACGGTTGGAAACAACCACCAGTGATCGCTTCATATCTGGAAATGTTTCTGAGCTTAAATAAAGTTAAAAATACCAAGTTTTTTTGAATCAATCTACAACTGAGAGTATTTAAAATTGAAAAGCTTTTATATACACTTTGTGAGATTTAGATTTCTAGAAAAATCTATCTATAACAAATATCAAGACACGTTTATTTACAAGCTATTCACACCTATAAGGTCATTTTTAAGCATTTTATTTTTTATTTTCAAATTAAACGCTTCATATTGTTGAATGGAAAAAAAGTTCCATCATATAAAATTATAATAATATGCATACTTTTAAAAAAAAAAAAGAAAAATTATAGTGAACCATTGTTCTATCACATATTCAGCGAATGATCCAAGATCAATTTTGGATTTTTCTAGATATTACCACTTGATGGTTTGAGTTTACCTGGGCTAAAATATTTTTTTTCTTGGGGACTTTTAATGCTGTAATAAGTAAGCCACATTTTCAAATAATTATATATTTATGCATTAATATCTTCTATCAAAATAATTTAATAATTAATTAGTTGTTTAATTTATTTTATTTTTATTCAGTTTATTAGTTTCTCAAGTGTCTAGACAATAGGTAAACTGAGAAATTAAAAAATATGAGTCTTGTAAATAATAAGTCGACTCTTGATAAATCGGTCTATATGTTAGTAAAGATGAAGTAGCTTTCCGAAAAAAGAACGCTCAAAGAACGCTCATAAAACGCCGTTCTTCGACGGCGTTTTTTTTTTCAAAAATTACTTTTTTCTGAAACAAAGCTTTAGAGTTAAATTTCTTTTGTTAAAATAATTAAGAAAAATTTTTTTTATTGATTTATATTACAAAAATGCTCCTATTTTTTTTAAATTTTTATAATTTTTCTTAGGATATTAATTTATTTAATTTTCCAGTTTAAGCGTATAAAATAAACCTACATTAATTAATTAAAATCGTGATTTTTTCTATTTGAATCATCTCCAACTCGGAGACCAACTGTTTATTATCTAAATATTTTTTTTCAGCATAAAAATAAGAATAACTTTCTAAATTAACTAAATTTAAATTCAAAAAAATTTGTCTTTGTGCCAAATCAAGTATATAGTACTAGAAGCACAAACGAGTCAAAATGACTCTTTTTTAGGTGTTTGGTCGCTAAAATCTAAGTATTTTTTTTAGCATAATTTTTTTTCAGCATTAAAAATAAGAATAACTTTTTAAATTTTATTTCGGGACTGTTTAAAAGTCCCGAAATAAAAACCAAGTTAGGTCTTTTTTTCTTCGAGAGTTCGAGTCAAAGCCTTGTGACTTTTAAACAACTCTGAAAAATGCTATTTAAAAAAAAAAAATTCGTCAGGTAAAATAAAAAAATAACTAGACAAATTAAAAAAGTATATAAAAAAATTAAGCTTTAATTTAATATTTGATATTAAGGTTAAAAAATTCAACTATTTTGGCTTTTACTTTGGGCGACATATTTTTTTCACTATTTTCCAAATTTGTTTGCTCATTGACTGATTCATAAACTTTTTGACTTCGCTCAAATAATGCAAATGTAATTTTTTTTCACATTGTTTTCCCTGAATTTTGATAATTTACATCGATGATAAACTTTTTGACCATCAGCACAAGAATTTTTTAAACATTTAACCCAAACTATCGAATCTATTGATTGAAGAGCTTCTTCTGTTGTTTCAAGAATATTCTTTTATATATATTTATGCCGAAAAGATTTTATTTTCGTTACTATTTTTTCGACATCATTGTCACCATCACTTGTATCAATGTCACAGATATGATCAGGTGAAGCACATTATTTTTTAAAATTTTTCCTCTTGAAACCATTTTCATTTTTTTTTAGAATGTTATTCAATTCACTCTTATTTATTTTATCGATTACTCAATTAATTTAATACCCAAAAGCTACCTCCATTACTTCATTCCGGTTTTAATTTATCATTTTTATCATAAAACCTAGCGCTCTTGTTTTTTATTCTAGCACTTTGATTTTTACAAAGCTTTATTAATTTTAGCACTTAGCATTTCAAATAACTTACCTAGCATTTTTGTTCTTGAACTTAGTTTTTTTTTAACCAAGCATTTTTATTTTTTTACCTAGCATTTTTAAATTTTATACCTAGAATTTTTTTGAACATTAACCGAGCATTTTTAATTTTTTACGTAGCATTTAAATGCATGCCATTATAAAGCGACAAATTTTTGTTCAAAATGTAAAAAAACAGTGTGTAGATATTGTACAAAAGAAATAGAGAGTATTTGTAAAAAGTGTGATTGACCATGGATATTTTATAAGGCCTAAAAAAAGACTAAAATTTATTTATTTACTATTTTTATTCAATTAATTTAATAATTTAAATAAATTTGAACATAAATATATGATTTATTCCTTAATTTTCATAACGAGTCAAAATGACTCGTTTTGATGCTTCTAGTGTTAAAAAAATAAAGAAGAAAAAAATTTTGTTTTAGTTAAACTTTAATTATTTTAAGGCTTCTAAAATATGAGATAACAAAAGATAAATTTTAATTGAATTTTTTTTTCTTTTAAATCTTTGTACCTTCCTCGAGTCATTTTTCTCATAGATGTTCAATCGTCAATGTGCAATCAATTATGAATTATTTTGAAATGGATATGATTTGTTCTTTTGTGTTTTATAAGAATTTTTGATGCATTTTTGAAAATGCTTAGAAAATGTGCGATGGTTGAGATGTATTTTAGTTTAGAAAAATTTGGATCAATTTTTGCAATGTAGCTATATTGAAATTAAATTTATTGTCTTAAACATAGATTATTAAGTTTTAAATAATTTTTTAAGAATTTTTAAATTTTTTTAGAAATTTAATAAAAGACTAATTAATCAATAATTTATTCAAATTAATTAAAAATTAAGCTCAAATTGTTAAAAAACTCAGATTAAAAATAAAATTTTTAGTTTTTTCTTAAATTTCAAAAAAAATGGCTTATGGCTAAAATTTAAAAAACTCCAATTTTGATCTTTTTAAGAAATCTCGAGTTTAAATATTCAAATGATTTTTAATCCTCTGATTAATTTGACATTGGTTCGATTTGAATCTCAATATTCCTTTAATCGTAACTTTAATTTCATGAATTATTTTTTAGCAATTAATTTTTAAAATTTTTAGGTAAATTGTGATTGAAATACATTTAATAAGAAAAAGATAGCATATTAATTAAATTTTTTATAAATTGTACTTTAATTAAAAATTTTATGCTTCATTAAATTACTGGGTAAAGAATTAAATCAAACCAACTTAAATATTATAAAAAAACTCTGAGCTAAAATTACTGCCTTTTTCAACAGTTAAAAGATCAAAAAGTTTACTTGGAATTAGTAATAGTAAATTAAAGAAAAGAATTTTAATATTTTTCTCTTAAAATTTTCTAAAACTAAATAATCTATGTTTAAAACACTAAATTTAATTTCAATATAGCGACATTGCAAAAATTTATCAAAATATCTCTAAATTAAAATACATCTCAACCATTGCACATTTTCTAAGCATTTTCAAAATTGTATTAAAAATTCTTATAAAACACAATAGAACATACCATATAAATAAATAAATAAAAATATAAGGTTGAAATTTAGTAAATTTAAATTAAATTAGCAAATCAATTTATTTATTAAAATTCTTTAATTTTATGGGATTTTATGCTGAATTAAATTTTTACATTTTGATAAGTAAATTTGTATAAATCGGATAAATAATCGATTGTTTTTTAATTAATTTTTTTAAAGTTGTGCCTTCACATGAATTGAAAAAAAAATTTATTTCTGTATTATAAAATGATGTGATAGTAATACAGAAGAGAATAAAGCCTGCCCAAAAAAACTTCACATTCTTCAGTTGACCTGCTTCCTAAATAGATAAAATTTAGCTTTAAAGATCAAAATTTTATTTTGTTCAAATAGCTTCATCAAAATTCAACATTCAATTAAATATTATTTCTTAAAAATTTTTTTTAAAATTTATTGAATTTTACAAAAATTGCTTCAGACTTGTATATTTTTATTATAACATTAAATATACTTTTTCGCTTTTTTATTTTAATTTTTTTGCCAATATATCTTTAATAATTTAAAATCAAGTCATAACTTTGACTTAAATTTTTGTGACTTATAAACAAGTCTGATTTTAATAAATGTTGCATCATTATTGCAAATTTGAAGACAATTTTTAAGCCCATTCTCCTATTCAACATTTAAAATTAAATAAAAAAAATCTTGCAGAATTTAAATTTTAAAATATTTGAAAATTCAGTACTAAGTTGTATCACTATTAGAAGAGCATAATTATTAAGTAATATTTTAAGGTGACAAAAAAATTGGTGACATTTTTATTAAATTTTTGCCATAGACAAAATATCTGGTCACTAAAAACAAAAATTGACATCGATTAAACATTGATAATCTATGTCTAACCTATTTAAATAGATCGATTAGTATTTTTGTTTCAATATCAAAAAACCTCATTAAAAATTATAATCATTTTGTTTAATTAAACTTTTTTTTTTTGTATGAGTAGTTTCAAGGTGTGCACTGAAAAATAAAGCCAAATTGGTAATTTTTGCTCAAAATTTCTATTTTTTACATTTTCTTCCAAGTAACCCTTGTCGAGATTGCACAAATCCATAAAAATCCAATTATGCTGAATATTTAATTTTAACTTTACTATACTTGATCTCAAATAAAGCTGTTTTAAGCTTCGAATGCATAAAAATATTTTCAAAAATATGCGTTTATCAATTCCGAATGAGTTTAAAATAATTTAAAAAATTAAATAAATTTTTCCAGGGCTTAGAACCAAAGACAATTAATAAAAAATATATTTTCTTGTTTTAATTCTTTAGATATCGAAGTAATTAAAATGAATCACAAGTTACTTAGATTAAAGACACTTTTTAAAAATCAGCCTAGTTATGTACAAAGATTTCTGACCACAAATCCAAAAGGCTATGTGGCAACCAATGAACCTGTTTACGACTTCAAGCGCAACAGTCCCGAAGCTGCCCAGGTCCATGCGACCCTAAAAGACTTTCTTGGCCGAAAAAACGACACCAACGATGCGCTTTTCGAAGTTCCCATAGTTATCGGTGACAAGGAGATAAGAACCGAGAATGTCCAATACCAGCCGATTCCGTTTGACCATCAGACTAAAATTGCCAGGTTCTACCATGCTGATAAAGCCATTTTGGCCCAGGCCATTGAAAATAGCTTGCAAAACAGGGCCGATTGGGAAAACTCGAGCTTCGACTATCGAGCCAGTATTATGCTCAAAGCAGCTGATAGAATCACCAAGGAAGGAAGAGCTGAAATTTTAGCATCCACCATGTTGGGTCAAGCTAAAACTGTTTATCAAGCAGGTTGAAAATTATTTTATTCAAAAAAAATATATTTATTTAAATTAAAAAATAGTTTTGTGAATTTCAAATACAAATTGAACAAAAATTCTTCATTTTTTTATTTATTAAAATTAAATTAAATGAAAAAAAATAGAAAAAATACTGCAATAAAGTAAAAGCAAGTGTCTTTGTTGCATCTTTTTTTACCTAAAATTAAATTTTTTTTTTCTTTTTTTTTTAGTAAATCAAATCAATAATCTATTTAAATCTTATTGATTTTTTATTTTTTGTCATTTTTGACATTTGAAAAATTATTTTAGGTAGTAAAGGTGCAACAAAGAATCTTGCACTTTATTGCAGTATTTTTTCTAGTATTTTTCATTAAATTTAATTCTAATAAATCAAAAAATGAAGAATTTGAAATTCACAATACTTTAAAAAATTAAAAAAATATTTTTATTTTAATTACAAAATAAAAAAAAAATATTTATTTAAATTAAAAATAGTTTTGTGAATTTAAAATACAAATTGAACGAAAATTCTTCATTTTTTGATTAATTAAAATTAAATTAAATGAAGGCTTTGACTAACTCTCATTTGGTCGAGATTAGTTGCACTGGACCTCCAGGCCAGGTAACTATTATCTTGGTTTAATCTCACATAAACTTTTTTCGTAATAGAAAAAATACTGCAATAAAGTGCAAGATTCTTTGTTGAACCTTTTTTATCTAAAATTAAATTTTTATTTTTATTCTTTTTTTAGTAAATCAAATCAATAATCTATTTAAATCTTATTCTTTATTTTTTGTCATTTTTGACATGAGAAAAATTATTTTAGGTAATAAAGGTGCAATAAATTTTTTATTAATTTTAATTTTATTCAAAAAATGAAGAATTTGAAATTCACAATACTTTAAAAAATTTTAAAAAATATATCTATTTAAAATTTTTTTTCTAAATTAAAAAATTAAAAAAAATATATTGATTTAAAACTTTTAATTTAAATAGAAAAAAAAAAAAAATATATTAATTTAAATTAAAAAATTTTTATTTAAATTAAAAAATTTAAAAACTATTTATTTAAAAAATAAATTAGAAAAATTTTTTTTTTTAAATTTCAGAAATCGATGCTGCATGTGAGCTTGCCGATTTTCTAAGATTTAATGTACAATATTTGTATGAGCATTTAAAGTATAAACCATTGAATGGTGACGAAAATACCATAAACAATATGTACTTGAGAGGAATGGAGGGTTTTGTGGCGGCGATCGCGCCATTCAACTTCACAGCCATCAGCGGTCACTTGGCCACCGCTCCGGCCCTAATGGGAAATGTAGTTCTGTGGAAGCCGTCTGACACGGCCGTATTTTCATCCTATTTGGTCTACAAGATACTCAGAGAGTGTGGTCTGCCTGCCGGAGTTATAAACTTTGTTCCCTCAGCTGGACCTGACTTTGGTGAGACAATAACCAGCTCTGCAAATCTGGCTGGTGTTAATTTCACGGGCAGTGTTCCCACTTTTAGATGGCTGTGGAAAAAAGTAGGTGAAAATTTGGAAAGTTACAGAACATTTCCGCGCTTGGCTGGCGAGTGTGGAGGCAAAAATTTTCACCTAGTGCATGAAAGTAGTGACATAGAGAGCGCTGCTGTTGCAACAGTTAGATCAGCGTTTGAGTTCAGCGGCCAGAAGTGTTCAGCTTGCTCAAGACTCTATGTGCCCGAGTCCAAGTGGCCTCAGATGAAAGAAAAAATGGTCGCTCTGCTCAAAGACCTGCAGATCGACTCTCCACTAAAGTTTGAGACATTCACGTCAGCTGTCATTGACGAAAGGTCTTTTGATAAAATATCTAATTATATTGAATATGGAAAAAATAATAATAAATTAATAACTGGTGGATATTATAATAAATCAACTGGTTACTATGTTTATCCGACCATATTTGAGACCAAGGATCCCAAGGATCGACTTATGAGGGAGGAAATTTTCGGACCAGTCCTCACTGTCTTCAAGTACAAAGATTCTGAATTTGATCAAGTGGTCGATTTGGTTGACACAACCACTCCGTATGCTCTTACTGGTTCGATTTTTGCCAAAGATGAAACAGTGATGAAAAATACCAAACTTCGATTGAGACACGCTTGTGGAAATTTATACCTAAATGACAAAAGTACTGGATCAGGTAGATTTTAAATTATTTTTTTTTTCAAGACTCTAGTTGACGTTTGCTTTTTAAGTTGTTAATCAGCAGCCGTTCGGTGGTGCAAGGCTTAGTGGAACTAATGACAAGCCAGGCTCGCCAGGCTATCTGTTAAAATGGACTTCCCCATTGTCGGTCAAAGAGTCTTTGGTGCCGCAAACAACTGTCAAACATGCTTCGATGTTATAGAAAATTTTTTGTTCAATGAACTCAAATTTTACCAAAATGCTTGGCATTTAATTTATTATTATTTAAAAAAAAATAAAGAAGAAAAAAATTTTGTTTTAGTTAAACTTTTAATTATTTTAAGGCTTCTATAATATGAGATAATAAAAGATAAATTTAAATTGAATTTTTTTTTATCTTTTAAATCCGGAATACTAGACCCAAAACTAAGCTACACCCCCCCACCTCAGATATATCACGAAAAGAATAGTAATCAAGATCACCACTATCAACAAAATCAAACGATTAAAGCTTAAAAATAGCATTTATTTAAGACTTACAATATTCAGATCAATGATCAGATCTATATTCGATTACAGCTTCGCTATATATCAAGTCTCGCCTCCCAGCTTCAAAAAAAGATTACAAAAACTACAAAATAAAATACTAAGGCACGTAAAGTTTTTCCCGCTGAGGACTTCAATCCCGTATATTCACCAAAGCTTAAATGTCCAGCTAATTGAAGAAAGAATGAACCGTCTGTTCTGTAAATACTGTACTAAACAAAATTTACCAAACTTTTTTATTAGAGAATTAAATCGATAATTAACTAAATTTTTTATACAATAATTTTTTTTTTTTTTTTTATTTACTTTTTATCTTTTAATTTATTCAATACGTTAAACATGCAGGCTGAAAAGAGGGTTCATACCGCTCGGATAAGCCTGTGGAGGTAAATCTCTAAAACTATATTTTAAATAAAAATAAATCCGGAATAAATATTTTCATCATCAAATAAATCAGAATTTAGCATCAAATTTTTACTCAAATTTATCATCAAAATAAATTTTTTTCCACCAAAATTAAATTTTTGTCATCAAAAATATTTTTAAACAACAACTAAAAAATAACTTAACAAAATATTTTTTTGCATCAATTTTTTTTTTCTCTGAATCAAATAAAAAAATTACGCATCAAAAAAAAATATAAAACATTTAATTAAAATTTTACTTCAAAATTAAATTACTTTGAAATAAATCAGCAATACGTTATTTTTTGTAAAAATTATGGAATTTTACAAATGATTTAAAAATATTTATACCAGAAGTTTTGTAAGCAATTAATTGTACATTTTATTTTCAATCGACATTTTTCAATTCAATTCAAATTAAATCAATAGTTAGTTCAAAAAAGCCCTAGATTTGAATATGAAAAAAAATTAGAAAAAATTTCGATGATTTTGTAAATAATGAAAGCATATAATACCAGCTGATGTAAATGAAAATAATTGATTATAATATAGGAGAATTTTAAATGATTGTCCAAGATATTCAAAATGTTAAAAATGCAAACATTTTATATGATATTGCTGTTCAGAATAATTTATTAAAATTCTGACAATGCTAGAACTCTTGATGTTAGTGAAAAAAGAACTCGTGGTTGACCTAAACTAAACTAGTCAAAAAAGTTTAATTGAGATGGATGTTTTTGATGATGAATTTTTTTTAATTGATTCATAAATATTTTTTTTTGATGAAATTTTAAAAAATTTGGTGATGAAAATAAAAATATTCTGGCTATAAATTTCTTTCTTTTGATGTTAAAATTTTGATGCTATTTACTCAATTTTTGATGATAAATTTTAGATATTTGATGATACAATAAATACCACCCTTTTAAATCTATGTACCTTCCTCGAGTCGTCTGTGTCATTACCAACAATTGTCATTTTCTCATCGAGACTAGGTACATGTTCAATCAGTTTTAATTTTTTTTTAAATTATTTAATTAATCAAACTTCTGCGATTATTCTATTAGATTAACTTTTTTTACGTCAGATATTGTTTGGAAATTTTTTTTTTAACAAAGAAAGCAAATTTAAATTAGAATTAATTTTTCCTATCAAAATTTAAGAAAGTTTTAGTTTGAAAAAAAAGGAAAAATGTGGAAAATTTTACATTTTTACATTTTCATATTGTCAGATTTTTTGTGCAATATTTCAGAAAATAAAAAAAAAACTCTTCAAAATTATTTAGTTACCTAAATTAAAAATAAAAATTTTATAAAAAATTTCACAAAAAATCTAAAAATATGAAAATGTAAAAATGTAAAAATGTAATTTTCCACATTTTGCCGAAAAAAAGGTATGATAAATTTAGCATAAAGAATATAAAGTAAAGATTATTTTAATTTTTAGCGTTTATCGCATATATTTTAAACTTTAACATAATAATTATTTTTTTTTGGTCTGTTATACCTCAATATCATTGATATTAATTATAAAATTGACACTTACCTGATATTTGTTTAAATATCAAGGTAATAATTTCAATATAAAACAGGTTAGTTGGATAATTGATTATTATTTTCTTATCTCATTTTATTAACTTTAATTTTATTTTTATTTTATTTCATTTTTATTATTTTTTTTTAATTTTACTTTTTAAGTTATTCTGAAGGAGCTTTAGCTCGGTACAGAAAACAAATAAATAAAATAAAAATAATAATTAAATTTGTAAATTTTTATATTATAAAAATTTTTTTGTTCCCTTTTTTAAATTTATTACATCCAAAAAAGAGGGCTCAAATGAAGGCTAAACGCCTTTCGGACATTGTCCAAACTATTTAAAAAAAATTCATTCTTTGAAATTTTTGAACCTAAATGTAAATAATATTTTTTATGCAACAAATTCTTTTTTGAAAAAAAAAATAACAAAAAATGATTTATGCTAATTTTCTAACAGAATTAATTAATTCTAACAATATTGACGAAATTGTTAAATTTCTTAAAGATAATGATTTTATTCAGAATTAAGCTCCTATTTGCAAAAAATATACTAAAGAAATGAAATGGGACATCTAAACAACTTTTAGCTTCAAGTATTATTGGCGGTGTAAATTAAAATTAAAACTTGATTTATTTTTTTTCCAATTGACTAATTTTGATATTATAATAAAATAAAATTTGAATATCAATTAATTAATTTCAATATCAAGTGTTAGTGTATTGAAAATCACTGAAATTGAGGTATAACAGACCCATTTTTTTCGAATATACATTATTAGGGTCTTATGTGATCAAAAATTTTTTAGGCGATAGGTGAGCAACACTGATCAAAATACGTGATCAAAATTTAGATGAACGAAAAATGATAAAAAAATTGAAATTTAAAATATATTTATTTTGTGATCAAAATTTTTTTTATGTGATCAATAGAGAAAATAGGTGAACAACGATGTTATTATGTGATCAAAATCGAAAATACGTGACCAAAAAAATAAAAATAAAATAAAAAAATTCCAAAAAAGTTCAAGAAAAATTAAAATTAGATTAAACACATTTGGTGATTTTTTATTTCTGGTTAATTTAGGCAAAATGTAATTTATTGTACATTTTTATATTTTTACATTTTTACATTTTTGAGAGAAAAAAAAAATTTCAAAATCAAAAAATCTAAAAAAAATTTTCATTCAAGAAAAGTAATAAAAAATTCGCAAGTACTTAAAAAGGAGTTTTAGAAAAATTTAAATGTAAAAACCGAGGATAATTTTTTGAAAATCCCTTTTAATTAATTGCGAATTTATTTTTTCTTTTCCTAATGAAAATTTTTGTAAGTTTTTTTATTTTTAGATTTTTGTTTTGAAAAATGTAAAAATATAAAAATGTACAATAAATTAAATTTTGCTTTAATTTACTAAGATCGCTCCAAAAAATTATAATCAAATAGTAATTGATTAATTAAATGATGATATTTCCTATTATTCGAAAGATAAATAATTAAAAAAATTTAAACCGATTTTAAGCCATTTAAATACAAAATATTTATACAAATAATTGAATTATTTTTTTACTCATTAAAAACTTATGTTGGAGGCTTCTTTGTAACTTCTGTTTGCTTAAAAGTAATTTTTCATATGTTAAAAATTCATTCAATTTTTTAAATAAAATTTTATAATTAAAAAAGTTAATTTTTCTTGTTATTTACTTATTTGATGTTTTTTTTAACCTTTTCATTCCAAAAAATATTTAAAATCAAGGCATTGTGAATTTTGGAACAAAGAACAAAAACAAAAATATTAAAATGAAATATTCTTTTTTCTCTGAGTCCAAAAATTGTTCTGCAAAATGTATCAGCTGATACAAACTTTGTACCACGCAGATTAAGTCTCTGCAAAAACTCTGCAAGCCTGCAGAGCACTAGATGTATCAGAAAATCATTAAAATTAAATTGCAGAGTTATTGCAGAGACTTAATTTGGGTGGTACAAAGTTTGTATCAGCTGATACATTTTGCAGAACAATTTTTGGACTCAGAGAAAAAAAAATATTTCATTTTAATATTTTTGTTTTTGTTCTTTGTTCCAAAATTCACAATGCCTAAAATCAATGCAAATTTTGGTAAAAAAATTAATTTAAGTTTATTTGAAATCTTGTTTTTCAAGCAGGAAATAATTAAAATTTTAATATAATTTTTGATACGTCTTGAAATGAAAATTTGGCTGTTTGTGATTTTTTTTACTAAATAAATTATCATGTAACTAATATGGTCATGGAGTAGTAATCCTTGTTTTTTATTTATCTAGAAATCAACAGTTTCTGAAAAGCTTCTGCTGCGACTTGTCTATATAAAAAAAATTAATTCATTTCTTTAAAAAAAAACCATAGAATTGAAACATTTGTTATAAAAATTGAGGTAAAATTTAATAAAATATTTGATTAGAACACTAAACTAAAGTTAATATAATTTTTCTCTAATTCTATAGTTTGCGTGTAATTTTTTCTTTTAATATATAGATCCAAGCATAAATACCAAATATGATATTTGATGCTAAAAAATTTTAAAATTTTTTTCGCTACCATTGCTGGCCCCTTTGCCCAAAATAATTAATTTTTATCCTAAAAAAAAAAAAAATTTTTTTTTAGAAATGTCAAGTCAACTGGTTAAAGGCGCTCGTCCTGCTTTGAAAGAAATTAAGGCTGTCCTGTCTTCGAACCGTGATGATGCCAGAAAAAGAGTTCTTCAATTGTACAAACTTTGGTATCGACAAGCTCCTTATGTTGGTAATTATTAAAGCTAATATTTGTCAAAATCAGAGCTGTTTAAAAGTCACAAGTCTCAAGTCAAGACCAAGTCCGGACTTTTTTTTTTTTTTCTAAAGTCCGACCAAAGACTTTAATTTTTTTTTTTCAAAAAAAATTTTTTTTAAATTTTTTTTTCAAATACTGAAGAAGAAATTAATGCTAAAATTGCAACAAAATTCTGATATATAGCAAATCTATTGCATTAGACAACCCAAGAGTATATAAATTTTTTGATATGAAGCCTGATCTAGAAAATTTTAAAAAAAATTCAGGAGTTGGACTTTTTTTTTTAAAAAAAATTTTTAGTCCTGACTTGGACTTTTTTTTGGGACTTTTAAACAAATCTGGTCAAAATGATATTAAATAGTGTCTTAAGTTCTCGATTACGATGTTCCTCTCACAATCGATCGCTGTAGAACTAGAATTAGAGACGAGTTCGAAAAAAATCGACACGTCAACGATATTAGAGCCATAGATCTTTTAGTTGTCAAAGTATTTTTTAAATTTATTTTGAAGTATTTTTTAAAATAAATAATTTTCAAGGGTCAAATGGAACTTGTCGAAACAGCCGAAATTTGGAAGCAACGAGGACACATCATGGATTATTTTGAACAGCAAAAGCCTGTCCAGCAAAAAGATTTCTTGTCCAAATTCATGAAAACAAAATAAAATAACTCAAAATAGAAGAGAATTTAAATAAAAAATATTTTTTTAGACCTTAAAAATAAATTTAAAATAAAATTCTTTTTTCTTAATTTGCATTGGGCGTAAAAGCTCATGACAAAAAAATTAAAAAAATTTTTTTTTCTAATTTTTTATAAATTAAGTTTTAGACATGTTGGCCAACAATCTAGTTAATTTATTTTCAAGATGCTTCATTTTTTTTGCTTGTTTTTCATTTTGTTTTCGTGTTAATTGTTGGGAATCTTATGAATTGGACCTGTTCGATCTAGTCGAGGAAGTCAACCAAAATTTTTATGAATTTATGGGCATATCCCCGAATTCTGAACCAAACGAAATAAAAAAAGCGTATAGAAAATTGTCTCTGCAGCTTCATCCGGACCGAAATAGCGATTCGGATGCCGAGACCAAATTTAGATATGTAAGAATACACTTTTTCTAATTAAATTAATTTTTTTGTCATTTTTTATTTAAGCTTGCCTCCATTTATGACGTCCTCAAAGATGAGGTAAAAAGAGCGCGATACAACCAAGTTTTGGAATTTGGTTTGCCAGATTGGAGATCACCAGTGTTCTACTTCCGTAGAGTGAGAAAATTAACTTTGTACGAATTAACAAATATTCTTGTTATCATAATATCAATCGGACACTATTTTGTTCTATGGGCTCAACATTTTGAAAAAAAACTAACTTTGGTAAATATTTTTTCTCCATATTTTTATTTTAAAAAATTATAAATATGAAAATTGACAAATTTTAACTTTTTAATTCAGCAAAATTTAAATATAATAAATTGGGATAAATTCGATATTTTTTTTATTCAAAGGGGTCTAGGTGGTGGAAATTTAATTGGATTGGTATTATTTGATAGGATTTAAAAAATTTAAACATTTTCGGTCAATTTTGTAAAAAAATTTTATTAAAATAAAAAAAACATAAAAAAAATATATACATTTAAAAAGAATGAGGTTTGTAAACGGTTTAACCCTAACAGTTGGGGTAAAAGTGATAAAATACAAAAAAACAAATGAGTATAAAAAAAACGAAATAAAATTAATTTAAGTTCTATATTATTTACATTTTTTCGAACAATAAAATTCACTTTTCAGATAAAACTTTTAAGGTAGACATTTAGCACATGACCAGTTAGAGCATCCTTCACACGAAATCCATTTAAATTGATTTTTTTTATCGGAACCGAATTTTTGTTTACACTTGAAACAATTTTTTTCATTATTTAAACTCATATTTGGCTATACTACTAGATCTACATATTGTTAGGGGCTGGATCATTACTTGTAGCTTTATCAGACTTTTTTCTTTTTTTTTTCTTTTTTTGAAAGCTCTTCTTCTTCTAATTTTTTCAAAACTTGTGGTTCAGTCAAAACTTCACCACCTTCTTTTGGAACCCAAGGCGTTGAACCGCTTCCACACGCAGGTCTTTTTGCATGTTGAAGTTTATGATCAAAACTTTATATCAAATTGCTGATTTTTTATTTAATAATAAATTTCCTGAAGATTTAGGTAGAATTTTATAAAATTCTTGATGTAACATTGATTAACATAGTTTGTTAAATTAAAATTAAAAAAAAAAAAAATTTAAATTAATAGTATGTTCAAAATTAACTAAAATGATCGACTATTTTAAATTTTTTAGTAAAGTTGATAATGCAAATAAATAAATTTTTTTCTTAATAAGGTGCATTTAAGGCAAAACTACGTCACTACTCTGGGATTCTAAATTTTTTTACATATTCGTGTTCCCCATGTATGATAACCCATGTTTGGTGGTTTTTTTATGTTTCTACCTATTTCAGGTAAAAAGTTATTTAACTTTGAAAAAAGGCGTTTTTTGATGCATAGCAACATTAAAAACCCTTTTTTCTCCCAAAAATACTCGGATTTGTATATTTTTTTTTTCATTTTCTGATTTTAAATGCCGTAAATTTTATTATTCTTGATTTAAAAATAAAAAATATTCTTAATTTACCTGTTTTAGGGATCATATAAAAAAAAGCTCTTCATTAGTTTGTGCGTATTGAGTAGATCTATCTACTGATATACAATATTAGATATATTCACCTGCCAACGAAGCTCGGCTCTCTTTTTTGTGAAAAAAAAGGTATAAAAGTAAAAAAAAAACAGGTAAATTAAGAATATTTTTTATTTTTAACGTGACGTAGTTTTGCCTTAAATGCACCTTACATTCACTTTTTTTCGATAAATTTCAATATTGTATTTTTCAAAATTTTTAATATATGACGGTAATGTATGACGATCGGTTTGATTGAACTGCTTTGTTTAGACCCTATAATTTTTGGCGTTTTCTTTAGAAAATCAATCAACTTAAAATAATTTTTTAAGACTGTATCATAATATGTTAAATCATTACCAGTAAAAAATATTTTTTTCGTTAATTTAAGAAATTATTATGCTTACTTTTTTATTGAGCATTTGATCATTTGATCATAAACTTCAACATGCCGGTCTTTTGTACTTTTCATGTGTTCTATCATGAAGAGTGGAATATTGAATCTAATTGCCGCTTGATTTACAGTGGTGATTTGAATTGAAAATCCTGATTTGAAAATCCATTGAAAATTTGAAAATCCTGAAAATTTACGTAAATTAACGTAAAATTCGAAAAGTGAAAAAGAAGTATTTTACGAAAAATTACGTAAATTTTCAGGATTTTGAGATAATTTTGGTAAAATTTGGTAAAATTAAAAACGGCCAATTCAAAATTCAAAATTTTTTGAAAAAATGTCTTTTTTTTCCAAAATTCGAAAATTTAAGAAAGCATTTTTTATAACAATTTAAAAATAACTATTTTTTTGACCAATTTATGAAAAAAAAAACTGTCTTAAATTTTCGATTTTTGGAAAAAAAGGACATTTTTTCATTTTTTGAATTGGCCGTTTTTAATTTTACCAAATTTTACCAAAATTATCTCAAAATCCTGAAAATTTACGTATTTTTTCGTAAAATACTTCTTTTTCACTTTTAGGATTTTACGTTAATTTACGTAAAATGTGGTAAAATTTGGTTAATTTACGATATTTTAAGTAATTTTTCGTAAAATACTGTAATGAAATCACCACTGTATATTGAGTTTCTTATTTTTAATTTCGTTTATGGCTTTATTCAGTGACTCGTCAGTGTACTTTTTATTGGTAGCAAGTTTATTGTTAAAGTTTGTTCTTGGCATTTTTAAAAAAAGATCATTTAAAATTATTATATATTAAAAAATTGAATTAAAGAATAAAATTAAATATTTTTGTACTTTCTTAATTTTCTTTGTTCTTTTATTTTTTTATTTAACTATTTTTAAACAATCACTCAAATTTTTTCTTGTTTTATTTCTTATTTCCTGTTGACTATTTTAAGACATTCAGGTCCCGTTATTTTTAGAAAAACCCTGTTTCTATAAGGTTTTCGAAGTTACCTGCTATAATTCAGAAAATAATTGATCAGTTCCATTTTTAATGCTTATTTACTTTTTTCGTTTTAGGTGTATATTCTTATTTTTGCTCGAGATGTTAGAAAAATAAACTTACCTCAATTTTTTCTTTTTAATCTGAAAGTTATACTGATTAATTTAGAAAGTCTTTAAAGATATTTTTATTATATACATAATTTTTTTTTGGTTTAATGTTGTTTGATTGATGACAAAAAAAATTAAATAAGAAGCCGCTTTTTTTATTATTCCGCTTATTATATCCGTAAAAACAATTTTTTTGTTAAAAAAAAAAAATTCCTAAACTTTTGCAACATACTGTTTGATAAAAAATGCCATGGAAAATGATTAAAAATCTCAAAACATTAAAATTGTGTACAAAGAAAAGAGTATTATATGGTAAGTGATTTTTTGGTAAATTAACGTGAAAATTAGCGTAAAATTACGTGAATTTGCCAAAAAAACACTTACCGTAGCAGTAGTATCAATAAAAGAAAAAATATCTTAAAGAATCTAATATTCTAAAGTCGTGACTTGGACTTAGTGTTGATAAATATTTTTACAAAATTTTTTAACCACCATAAAACTTTATTTTTAAGACTTTTTTGATATAATGAAAAAATATCAGATTATTTCTGTATATTTAAAAACAGTATTGATTTGACATGAAGTTTTTGTTAATTTTTATGGAAAATTACGTAAACTTACCCAAAAAAATAGTTATTTTTATGTAATTTTACGTAAATTTACAAAAGAAAATTTACTTAAAATTACCTTAAATTTCTACTTTTTTACGCTAATCGTAAAAGGGCCAAAAATTATCATTTTTTCGAATAATTTTGGAATTTTTTCAATTTTGTTCGATAAAAAGAGGTTATTTTTCTAAAAAATAATTTAATGTAAAATTCTGTAATTTTTCGTAAATTCGCATTTTTTCTCCAGTAAAAAATGGTAAAATAAGGTGAAAGTAAGTAAAAAATTTAAAAAACCTTATTAAAATTAAATTATTTTCAAAACAAAAAAATTGTTTTATTTATTTATTTGTATATTTCAATTCACTTGAAAGGCTTAGTGCCATACTCTGTAGAGCCAAGTGAACCAATTTATTAAAAAAAAAAATAAAAAAAAAAAAAAATACAAAATATATCAAAAAAATAAATCTTATTTTAAGGTTTTAAAAAAAGTTACGAGATTGAAAATTACATTGAAAAATTACATAGTTCTTTATTTAAAAATCAAAATTGTCAAAATTTTTAATAAATTTATGGTAGAAAAAATTAATAATGTTTTTAATTTTTAGAAAATCTTTAATCATATATTTTTTATTTTTATTATCTTTTTTTGTTACGAGGAAGCTCTATCAGTTTTCAAGCTATTTTAGCATTTGACCAAGCTAAATTAAAATCAATGTTATGTGGAACAAATTTCTTCAAATGAGATCTAAAGAATTTCAAATTTATATTATTTTCTTGATTAAGTTTACGTAATTTTCCGTAAAAATGACCAAAAACATCATGCCAAATCAATACTGTATGTTTAATTAAGTCAAAAGGCAAATAATTAATCATTTTCAAATTTATTTTCAGGATGACAGAATTATGGACATGCGGAAAATAATTGAAAAGAAGCAAAAAAAGAAAAAGTCCTCACCTGAACTAGACGAAATGTTTGCTCAATTACAGGACATGTATGATACTATGCCATCTCCGAGGCTACTCGACACATTGCCTGTTAAATTTGCTTTATTTTTATATAACTTGTCCAAAAAGTCATTTTCATCAGCAATAGAGATGCTTAAGCCGAAGGAAAAAATGATTGAGGAGGATGAGGACAAAGAGCCTGTAATTGCGTCAAAACAAAAACCAAATAAATCAAAGGAACATTTGGATCTAAATCCAAAAAAAATTGAAAAATCTGATATCAGACCAGTGGTTCAAACTGATGAAAATGTTAAGCGAGACCAAGAAGTCGTGTCAGAGAAAAAGTTCAATAATAAAAAAGAATGGTCAGATAAAGAAAAGTCAGATCTGATAAAATCAATAGCAAAGTATCCAGCTGGTACTTCTGACAGATGGGTGAAAATATCGGAACTAGTTGGTAGACAAGCTGCCGAATGTATTCAAATGGAAAAATTAATGAAAACTGATATAAAAAGTTTTTCTAGTTTGAATCTAAATTCGACCACTAAGCACAAGGACGAAATTCAAATCAAGGAACAACCGACCACCGCTGAAACTAGAACGTATGAGTTGGGACCAAATGTGGATCAGTGGAGTCAAGAGCAGCAGACTTTGTTGGAAAATTGTTTGAAAGAATTTAACAAGGACACCCCAAATAGATGGGACAGAATTGCTGAAAAAGTTGTGGGTAAAAATAAAGTAATTTTGTGGAAGATTATTGAATAAAATAATTTTGAGAGAATTTCTTTTTTAAGGAAGAATGCATTAACCGGTACAAGGCTTTGTGTTCAGTTGTTAAAAAAAAATGAACTGTTTAATCTTTTAATTCAAATAATTTATAGTTTTGTCAAGCTGAAAGAAGTCGTCTCAAACCAAATTTATAATTTTAAGTTTATTTTTATAATAATTAAAATTATTTAATAAAAAATTTAAAGAGCTATCTTTTTGGAAAAAAAATTTTAGAAAAGTATTCCATCTTTTCTTATTGAAAGATTATTTTTTATAAGACAATTAAATTATGGTATCTAGTTAATTAATGAAGAGATTTTTTCTGTCACGAATAAAGGATACCTATCTAGGTTATTTTTTTTAATTTAATTAGAAATGAGTGTTAATGCCGTAACTGAGCTTACTTATGATATTTTTACGATATGACACATGATATGACACATGATATGATTGTTTATCTAAGATTTTTTTAAATTTTTTATTATATATAGGAGTTTTTACTTGAAATATAAAAATTTAATTTAATTAAATTAAATTAAATTATTTTTCTATTATTTATC
>QEOQ01000367.1:35994-65840 GCA_010279815.1 Brachionus plicatilis | reverse complement strand
TTTCACACTCAGACTCTTTAATTTGCTCAAGCTAGCGCATATGAAGTTTATTAGTGACATCTGAAGACTGTGAGATTATGTTAATCAAATCTTCTAAAAAAGGGCAGTGTGACATAATATAGAAAAAAAAATATTTTTGGATAATATAGAATTTACCTGGAAAAAAAAATGTAGAAAAAAAATGGGTCTTGTTGCTTATATGGCCAGTTATCTTTTTGTCAATTAGTGACCAAAAAACCTAATTTATTGGCCGTCAATTTTTTTACCTGGCTAGCTTTTTTTTTATCTGGCCACAAAAAAATTTTGATGAACAAAGAGATGATAAATTTGATGTAGAAGAAGTAGATAGGAATACAAATGAACTCCCTTTGTATGAGTCCGGTGGTGAAATAAGTTGAAGTAGTTGAAATTCCGTGTACTAGTTCGAGAAAAACTACAGTTTCTGATTTGTAAGCTCAATTCCCATCAAAGAGCATCAAGGCGTTTCAGAAGTTGTTGAGTCAAACAAGAGTGGAGGAAAAAAAAGGAGAGGAAGACCAAGATAAGAAGACACAAAAACCGATCAAGGCAATGATACTGACAATAATTGCATAAATCATAAAAATTATAACTTGTGGAAAAGAAAAAATTAAATGATTTTGTTTTGTGATTGGCCATATTTTTTTTTGATCTGTCTCTATATTTTGTCCTCCTCCCAAAGAGGACAACATTTTGTGTTGAGTTGAGATAAAATATAGGATGGATCAATTACTTAGTTGGATTTAGTAGCATTTTATAATTTTAATAATTTTCATAAATTAATTTTAGGCTATTAAAAAATAAAGATTAAATAAATTGATTGTAAAATGAATTGACATTCTAATTGATATTAATCCTAAGATAAAAGATAATTAATTATAATCAAAATTTTTATTATTATTTAAAATTTGAAGACCCATGGACAAAAAATAAAAAAAAAGAAAAATATTTAAATTCATAATTCAAAATATAGTTTTAAAACAAATAAAAAATTTCAAAAGTTTTCTTTAAAAAATAATTTTTTCTAATTTTAATTTTACAACATACATAAAAAAAACTAAAAAAAAAATAATTTTTTAAAAATAGAAAATAAATTCAAATTTTTAATAAAAACTTAAACTAAATAAAATGGAAGTTGAGTATTTTGATAAAAAAATCTAATGCTTTACTTACTCCTTTCAAATGGTAAAGATCTGTGCAATTAAAAATTTGATAAAGTATTAGTGCCTCAAGCTTACAATAGTTTTATTAACTATGGTTATTAATATGATTGTTTTGCTTATTCTCACTTTCTAAATGATACAAAAATCACTTTTCCGTTTAATCTTATTTAGTAAATTTTTTATTTTTTTATTATTCAATAATTTCTTTTTTAAATGATTCTTTTTTGCAAATAAAAATTAATTTTCAATTATCATTTATGTAACACGGCCCAAAAAAGGGAAAAATAATAAATGATCCTCAGTTGTTATTGATTATCAATCAATCAATTGAATTTATTACTCTTTTTGATAGCACAATCTATCTTGTAAACTACCGTAAAACCTCGGAAACTACCTCATGGGCTTCAGAAAAAATGATGGGGTAATAATTTAAAAAAAAGGTGTACTCCTATAAATTTTACTCCTAAAAAACAATCATGACCCGGAGGTTTAATTAAAAAATTTATTTTAGGAAATGGGGTTATAAAAAAAATTGCCTGGGCTTATAAAGAGACTATTCAATTTAAAAAATATTTAAAAAAAAATTTAAAGAACATTGATTCAAGTTTCATTTCAGAATCTTTGTCGCTCTCATCTGGTCTAATCTCTTCAAGTGTTAATTCTTCAGCAGAATTAAAACCATTAATGTTTTGAGCTTCATTGTCTTCAACATCATCGACGAATTCTTGATTCATAATAAAATGTCCAAATTTTTAATCCCATGAGACTAAACTTAAAATATTTTTAAAACACACAGTTTACAGAAAAATGATAATTTTGATAAAAGAATTTAATTTTTTTTTATTACTTAACCCCGGGCCTGTAGAAAAAAAAATTCAAAATAACTCAGAGGTTATAGTATATGTTATGGTGGGAGGGTTATGGCTATATACATCCTATAATCCCGGGTTAGTTTCCGAGGTTTTACTGTAATGCTTTGTTATGGGAGTATTTTGGATTGCCGTAAAACCTTGGAAACTACCCCGGGATTATAGTATATGTTATGGTGGGAGGGTTATGGCTATAAACATCCTAAAGTCCCGGGTTAGTTACCGAGGTTTTACGGTAAACCAAAATACTCCCATAACAAAGCATTACAGTAATAAATTATTTTTTTCATGTCAGTGAAATACATGAAATCAACTTTATATGGAATAAATTTTGGTCCAGACTTTTAAGTTTATTGCTGCTTAAGTTTAGTTCAGCTAAACTGAGACAATTTTCGAATATATTCTGGTCTAATGTTTCCAATTTGAGCCCGCTTAGACCAAGAGTGACTAAATTGGTCAAATTTGAAAGTAGACTTTTCTCAATGCAAGGTATCGGGTTGGAGTCTAGATAAAGAATGGTGAGCGAAGGAGGCAATTTTGAATTGAATTCACTTAGCTGGTTGAAGCGCAGGTCAAGTTCGCTAAATGCTGCCAAGCCTGTGAAAATGGTTGGAGCCAAATTTTCGATGCTGTTTCGGCTCAGATCAATAAATTTTAGTCTGGCAAGATTTGTGAACACATTGGGGTGCAATTTGGCAATGATATTTTGGCTGAGGTACAAATTTTGGATGTTTGTCAGAGGCTGGAAAATGCTGTTGCCAAGATAGAGTATTTTATTGTGCGACAAGTTCAGGGTTTGAACGTTGCCAAGGCCATTAAAAGCGTTGTCGTGCAAAAAATTTATTGAGTTATGAGGCAGGAAGAGACGTTTTAAATTTTCACAATTGATAAAAGTGTCGCGCTCAATTTGGGTCAAGTGATTATCGCTTAGATCGATCAGCTCTACCTGGTCTAAATGGATGAACGCTGAAAAATTTATTGACTTCAAATTTGAGTAGCTTAGCTGGATTCGATTGTTGTTGTTGTTGTTTTCAGTCATTTCAGAAAAAAAAGAAATTTAAAATTTTTCACTCAAAAAATTTTGAAAATTTGTTTAGACTGTTTTTACCTATAATTTATTCCAATGCATTTAATAATAATAGGTTGAGTCTAGAAAAAAAAAAAGTCAATTTTGATTCTATTTGAATAAGCTTTTGAAATTAAACCTAAGGGAAACAAGTTTGTCAAATTAACTAATCGATTAGCATAAATCTCAGACTTTGAAAAAGTTTTAAAGTTAAAATTATTCCCAAGGGAACTGATGTAAAAATTAAGTCTGGCGACGAGGATAAAAGCCCCTGAAGACTAATAAAATTATTTTTCGGAGACAGTGATGTTAAAGGTGCATGCAGCAGCTCTCTGGCCAGCATATTATTTAATTAAATATAAAAAAATTAAAGTAAAAATTTAAAAAATAAAAGATAAATTAGATAAATTGAATTGAGTATTGACAAGTGGTAGATATTTTTAAGAATCGAACAAAAGGTGTTCATTTATTGGCAAAATGAATATTTTTGTACATTTTTTTATTTTTATATTTTTACATTTTTGAGAGAAAATAAAAATCTCAAAATTAAAAAATCTAAAAAAATTTTCATTCTAGAAAAGTAATAATAAATTCGCAATTACTTAAAAAGGAGGTTTAGAAAAATTTGAAATATCTCAAAAAGTATACATCCTGGATTATAATAAAAGACCTTAGTTATTCTGAAATCGGATTTTAAAATTTTTAATACGATATACCATTAGATCAAGAATTTTCTAAGCTTTTTGATTTTTATGTTTGTTTTCTTAAATTCAATTTTATTTTTAGCGAAAAAACTATAATCTACTTTTAAAGAAACCTGACCCCCAATTTTATACGACTGACCCCCAACTGACCCCCATTTTTCTTGAAGAGAATTTAACGAGCTTTCTAAAAATGTGACTAGTTTTTCTCCAGGAAGTATAGTTTTTGAGATATTTTGATTATAATAAAAGACCTTAGTTATTTTGAAATAGGCACAATTTTAGAAAGCTAGTTAAATTCTCTTCAAGAAAAATGGGGGTCAGAAAATTTTAAAAAATTGGGGTCAGTATTTTAGTCGGACCCCAAAAATGTAACAATGTAAAAATATAAAAATGTAAAATAAATTACATTTTGCCCATTTATTGGAGTTAAAAAAATATTTTTAGTAAAGGCTATTCTTTTAAAAGATTGATTTTTTGCTTGTTTTTTAACTTTTAAGATATTTTTTGAACTATGTGGGCAAAGTTTTTGTTAATTTCAAATACAAACAAAAATTCTTTCTTTTTTGACAAATTTAAATCAAAATTAATAAAATTTAATTTAAGAAATACTACAACACAATGCAACATACTTTTTAGCACCTTTTTAACCTAAAATACCGGCACTATATCATATTATAGAAAATTTTTTTATAGAAAAGACAATTTTTATGTCGAAATGTTTTATAGAAAATTAATTTATAGAAATTATTATAGAAAATTTTCATCGAAAATTATTATAGAAAATTTCTTGCATAATTATTCTGAATTTGTAATTACGTAAGCTATTTTGAAAGATAGTATAAATGATGATATTAAATTTCAATTTTTTTGCATTATTTTACAATTGTTACTATGGATAAAAACTCTAAAAATTTAGTTGGCTCCAGTAATACATTATTTTGAAAAGAATTACGGAAACGGATCCAAAAAGGTCTACCTAGGTCAAATAATAGCTTGGAGGCTTGGCATAAGTCTCTTTCGCAAGATGTTGGATCACATCCAAATGTAAATAAGTTGGCTAAACATTTGAAAAATGAGCAGCATCTAACAGATGTATTAATTGAACAAATTAATAGCGGCATAGTTTATCCACGTGAAAAATCAGAAATTAAAAAAGATAATGAAATTATGTATTTGTTTAGTATTTACAACAGAGAAAAATTAGCAAATTTGATAGATTAATTCTTGCTTTAAAATAATTAATTGTTTAATTGTTTTTTAACAGGTTAATTAATACAGGTAAATTTCGATGATATTTTTCTATAAAATGAGTTTCTATAAAATGATTTTTCTTTTCAATAAAATTTTCAACCAAATATTTTTCTATAATTATTAATTTAGTCCCAAAATACCGTATTCCCTCGTTCGATATTGCAGCCTCAGAATCCGAAACACAACTTTGACGCAGGCAATAAACACCATCTCGCCCATGTTAAAACATTCTTAACTTACACCGCATGCGTCAAAGTTGTGTTTCGAGTCTTGACCCACGTTGAAAGTAAAGATTTTTAATCTAATGCAGCATTAACAATAGAGTTTCTGTCAAAAATATAAAAAAATTTTTTTTTGAATTATGCATTTGAAGCAGCATCACAAATTAAACAGAAAAAAAAATTAAAAATAAATTTTTTTATTATTTGATTAAAAAAAATACTAAAATTTGATTTTTGACGCGGCATTACTATTTAGAAAAATTTAAAATTGACTAGAAAAATATGGTAAATAATTTAAAAATAATAAAAATTAAATATCGAGTCGAAATAACTATGAGAATTAAAAAAAAACAAGAGTTAATCACTTGAAGTTTTTGTCTTTTTATTTTTGAACCTTTAGGTCTACCTCATCTTCATCTTTTCATCCTATTCAATGGAAGATCTTGATAACGCAAAAAAAGATGTTTTTGAAAAAAAATTGAGCACTACTCAAGCTTCAAATTTAATACAACATTATGAGACAATAACAAAGGGTTAGAGTTTCAATGTGATGAATATCTCGACTAATCTTTTAAACTAAAAAAAATCACGCATAAAATTTATTTTAAATTCGTTATTTATTCGTTTAAATTTTTTTCTAAATAGTTATGTTGTAGAGTATATTTAAAAGAATAATAATACAGAATATTTTAATATTTATATTATTAAAAAAACAAAAAATCCTTTTTTTTTTCTTGTTGAGCTAATTGGGTGAATGCGGTGAATATCCTGAAAAAGAGGTTAGTTCTCGGGCTAAATATTTACAAAATCAGGGGTAACTGGGTTAACCTAATTCACCCAATAAGGCCTCACCCAATTAACCGCAGGAGGTAAAGAGGTGACTAAAAAAAAATTTTCAAAAATTAAGATTAAAATCAATTTTTTTAAAAAACTGATAAATTTTTCATATTGGAGAGTTTTTAATATTTGTTTAAACCATAATATGATTTAGTCTCAATTTTTGGCCTATTTTAACAATTTAAGTAAGTTTATCTTAAATTTTTTTTAACTTTTGCGAGATTTTTTGACTTAATAAAAAATTAAACTAAAATTTTATTGATAATAGTTCGCAATATTTAAATGTATCTTTGAATGCAACATTAAATTCAATTATGCATTTTGTTAAAAATAAATTACTTATCTTTCACCAAAAATTTGTATTCTTCAAACATTTTTGTTAATTTATTTAAGCTTAATAAGATAATGTATTGATTCATAAATAAAATGAATCATTGAAATTGAAAAAATCAGGCAAAATTTGTAGAAACCCACTCACTATCATAGAAAAAATAATTCATAGAAATTTATTCACAGAATTTATTTTTCATAGAACTTAAGAGAAATCGATTAATAGACAATTATATCATAGTGTTTAATATCATTTAATATCTCATAGAAAATTTTTAAACTATTAAATTAATTTGAAAAAGGGGTAATTGTTTCAGCACATCCTAAAATTCTAACAATCACACTCACTTAATACCACTCCTAAATCTCTGATCTGCACACTCAACACAAAATTTTCAAACTAAAAAAAATGAACTTAATTATACACTATTTTAAAGTCTAAATAAAATCATTCATGACGATTATATTAAATATGTTAAAATAATAAAGTATTCTTTAAATTTTAATAAAATAATAAAGTATACTTTAAATTGTTGTAGGCTAACTTGCCTATCAGGATTCATTGTAAAGAATGAAAACAAAAGTTTATGTTTTAAAGCTCTTTATTATAACTCTAAAGTTCCGCAAACTATACCAAAATAAAGTCTTCTTTTATAGACATACTTTAGTATTATATCTCTAAGCCACCAATTACAGTAGTTAACATAAATAATAGCTAGGAAATCATAACTAAGAAGTGTAAAGTTAGCTACGAACTAACAAGTTCATTTAGCCGCTAACTATATGTTAAAATAATAAAGTATACTTTAAATTTTTTTTTATTCCGCATATTCCGCAACTAAATTCCGCAAAATAAAATTTAAATACTAAAATGCGGAATTCCCCATATTTAAATACATATTGCTGAATAAAACACTAAAATTCAGTGCGGAATTTCGCAAAAATATTCCACGTTTTAGGGACAATCATCTCTCTTGCATGATTGCTCTGCATATTTTGGTTTATTCTGTTGAATTGTTGCTGTATCAGCATACATTGGTGAAACTGATAAAGTGTTTGTTGATAGCTGATGTTATTTTGTGTTTGTTTATTCCAGACTTGTACAAAAGTCACGAAAAAAAGTCTCAAAAAGTCATTAAAAAGTCAAGACTTTGACTTTAAAAATTTAAAAAGTACAAGTCTTGACTTTGTAACTTTAAAGTTTTTATAAATTTATTTAAAGAAATTAATTATTGATTAAGAAATATTATTAGATAAAAAATATTTTCATTTCATATATTTTATTAAAATAAAGTAATTAAGAATTTTAGGAATTTTTTATTTAACTTAAAGATAACTTATATTTAAAAAATATTTAGTTTTAACTTGAATCTTTAAAAGATCAAAATTACACCGCAAAAGTGTTGTATTTTCTAAATTTTTTACTGTCATTCTTGATCTATGTGGTCTGTTTATATAGCCAGCATATGAAAATGTTCGCTCAATTGGACCTGATGATGCTGGAATTGATAAATATTTTAAAACCAAAATATATAAATCGGTCAAAGTCAAAGTCAAGACTTGTACTTTTTAAATTTTTTCCGATTCAAAATTTGACGGAGCTAATGTCTCAATTATAGATTTTTCGGTAATTGTTTTCATATTTAGCTCTCTGTTATTGTCATATTCTTGCTGCCTAGTTTTTTTAACCATCATTTTTATGCTGATTAACTCTTGTTCCCGAACTTGATCTCTGAATATTTTTCTTTTACGAACATTAATTTTATTTCAAATTTTTTTTGTCAAAAGTTAATTCTGATTGTTTCAGTCGATTTTAAGAATTAGATCATCATTTAGGTCTGATTTAAATATATAAAAAATATTAATAAAATCTTTTTTTTGTGACCGATGATGTTAAAATGAATAGAAGAAATTATTTACAATTATTGAGAGATTTTTTTTATGTTGATGTTTCTGATGCTTTTTTAATTTTCTTTTCACTTCAGAATTAAAAATTGATTTTAGATAAAAGCTTTGGTGTCATCTTTCTTAATATCAATATTAGTCATTTTTTTAAGGTAAAAAAATTGGATGCTCATTTATCAGTCGACCATTAGATTCATATTTAAACCTTGGTTTTTTGAAATTCCTTTTTTAGTTTTTTCATGAAAGACGAAAATGAAAATTTTAGCAATTGTTTTATTAATATCTTACGGTATAAAATCTTATTTCTCATCTAAAATAAATACAATCTGTAGAATAAATAAAGATACATTGTTTTCGCCTTATAGTAAGATTCTTAAATTTGAAAATATTAATTTTATAAGTTCAATTACTCACAAAACAGATTGTTTAAAAAATGAGAGTCACATTGAAGCATTTGTAATAAAAAATCAAAATCATCTTGTCGACAAACATTTGATCCAAAATTTATTAAACCTAAGCAGCAGCATCGAACAATTTAACAAGATTCGAATATTCCTTAAAAATGTCAATGGTTTTTCAATTGAAAATAAGAGCGCTTCTAATTTTATTACTGAAAAAATAATCGTCATCGGACTAACCGAATCAAATTTTAATTTCTATTTTAAAAATGAACTTATTATCTCTTGTGACCAATTTAAAAGATTAAAAATAAACCATCTTTTAAATTCTGCTAATATTTATAACTTCGAAATAGAGGCAAGTTTTGGTACGAACAAAATTTGTCCACTGGTTTTTAAAGACGCAAAAATAACTATTTTGGTCTTAAGAAAACTAGTCCAGAGTTTTTATGCTAATCAGCAGCTGATATTCGAGAATTTAATTTTTGAGAAAAATTTTAACTTAAATTGCCAAATAAAATCTTTAATTTTTGAGGACGCTTCAAAATTAAATATTGATCTTAATTTAGTCAATCCTTATGTGTTCGCCAATTTAGATGAAATGAGAATTTTCGGAGAAATAAATTCAATTCAAGAAGATCTATTAGATCATTTTCCATTATTAAAATTTATCATTTTAGATGGTCAAAATGCCAGAAAACTTTTTAACAAAATTGGAATAAATTGGATTAAAAAGTTGAACAAAAAAATTCACATCAATTCTCTAGATTACGCAAAGGTTTACAATCAAACAAATAAAATAGCATATTTAATGATTTATTATAAAATACAAGACTATGTTACCGATTATTATGAGTTTTTTGAGCCAATATTCAATCTGAATAACACATTTCCTGATGAAGACTTTTGTATTTACAAAGACTTTCCTTTCGATCAACTAGTTCATATTTATTTTGATCTGTTTGAATACAACTCAGTTATTGAGGTAGTAAAGAATCCCGGTATTTCTTGTACTTTTCTATGGCTAAATTATAGAACCTATTTGTACAATTTATTTTACGCTTCAATAAATGAACCAGAAGGATATTTTGAATATTTAATTAATACTTCATCTATTTATAAGAAAATTTCTGACTGTCAATTTGAGAAAAGAAAAAGCCTATGTTCGATTGAGACTATTAAAAAATCTCAAATAAAATCCACAATTATAAATTATATCTACTATACCAAATTTATAAATGGACTTTTTCAACTTTATCTAATACCAATTGTTTCATTTATTGGCATGGTCTTTTATTTGTCGTCAATTTTTGCACTAATAAAGTCAAAAGCTTTGAATGATAAAAAGCAAAAAAAATTATTTTTTTACATGTTTACAATTTCCTTAATAAATTTTCTAATTTGTATTTCTCAAATGTTTCGGCTATTTCAAGAGCGGCCGTATGGTCTAAACAATTGGATGCTGAATTCAATATTTTCACAATACTTGAAAATAATTTTATTCGATTTTTTTGGATGTATTTTAAAATTTTGCTCAAATTTTGTCTATGTTATTATATCAATAATAAGATGCTCTTATATTGGAGACAAGCCGGAAAAATTTTTTTTAAAAGTCCTCAAAATAAACCCAAAAAGATTGGTGATTAGCGTTTTTTTAATCGGTTTTATACTGAGTTTGATTAAATTATTTACATACGAAATAAATTATATCAATCCAGTTTATGAATATCCCACTCATGTATCATTTCCTTTGTTAAAAAGTGGCTTAATTTCTTATATAATATTTATTTCAGCAGTGAATTTTCTTATTGACTTTATAAATGGTGTAGTTTTTCTTTTAGTCAATCTTGTGTTTGATCTAATAGTTGTTTACAAGCTAAACAAAACAATCAAAAAAAAAGCTAAGTTATTTGAAAATCAAAATTTAAACAATAATAAACTTAAATCAGTATTGTACAAACCTATTTGGATTATTTTCATAAATATCTTACTCGTTTTCTTTTTAAGGATACTCGAAATATTAGACCTGCTGTATTCTTATCAGAGATTAATATTTTTGCTTTATCACCATCATTTTATATTATGGAAAAGCTTCTATTACTTTTACATGTTTTCAATAAGAGCAAAATTTTCTGATGCCTTGCATACTCTTTCGAATTTTTGCTTTATTTTCTCCTTATTAGTCCAGTTTTTATTATTTATTTCATTCAATAACAATTTTCGAAACGTTTTTAAGATAAATTTTTCTCCACAAAAGAAAAAATGATCATCAGTAAATAAAAAGAACAATTTAAAATAAAATTTGGTTAATAAAAATAATAATTGTTAATCTCAAGAATGGAAAAATTTTTATCGGCAAATTAATGAGAAAATTAGTTCATAAACCACAAATTTGCAATAAAATACTCAAAATTTTTTTGTTTTTTCCGCAACTAAATTAAAAACACCACAAATAATTAAAAATAACATAAAAATAAAAAAAAAAACACTTTTATTTTTAATTGACATCAAATTAATTAAAGGCTTGTATTTAAATGATCAATAAAAGTTACCAGTATAATATATATTTGGAACACTGGAAAAACTTAGCAAGGATCAAGAAAAAATCATTTCAGAACAGTCAAACCGAAGTAACGAGCAGGCTAACACTGCTCCAAGGCAAGCCCTTGATTGGAATAAAATTTGGGAGAAAAATGAGAAAGAAATAATATTTCTGGCTAAAGAATCTCGCGAATTAAAAACAAAAGAGAGTAAAGAGAATAACATCATAATAAGTTGTTTGAAAGAAAAAATAATAGACGATGAGGAGGAAAAACGAACACATGACTTAAACCACTAACCCAACACAAGTTAAACCACCGTTTAAAATACATACATATAAACTAACAGTTCTTGATTCTAGCAATGAACCTGCAGCAGTTTCAAACATTTTCAAACCACCTAGAAAACAAACAGGACGTGATGGTCCTATTAATCAAGTTACAGGAATAATATCAGGGTCTGCAAATAACCCACAAAATGGTGTAAGTGGTAGAGGAAGAGATACGCAAGATAATAGAGAAAAGTTAAAACCAAACCAACATAGACAAAGCGGATACGATTCGAGTATAAGTACAGCTGACGATGACAGTCAACAACCAAAAACTCCACAAAAACGACTTAATCCAAGTCCTCCAAAAGTTGGAGAACAACCGACAGATAAATCAAAATCTAAAGAAAGTTTTAATTTCTCAAGTACTCAAGAACCAAACAATTCTCAACAACCAGATATGGACATTGCAGATCAATTTCAACAAGTACATGCACCAGATACTGCAACTGTAGCAGGAGCAGTAGCAGACGTACAAGCAGCAGCTCAATCAATGAATCAAGCACTTGTTCATAGAGGTATGTACGCTGGCACAACTTAACGTAATAATGCTAATGAAAAATGTCATTAAAATGTCATTAATGTCATGAATGAAATGAATTTACGTCAGGAAATCGAAAAGATTTAACTTATTATTGGCCAATAACTCACCAAGTTAAAGATTATGATTATGATGCACCAGCAATAGAACAAGTAGCAGTAAATACACAATTTCTATCAGGCCTTGTAGCTTTAAACGAACCTGGAAATCTTACAATGACTTATCCTTATGATTCTACAGTCGAGTCTTGTTATAACGATGCTGATTAATACGATATTCGCTTTATAAAGATATTTTTTTTCATAGTTTACATTCCCCAATATAATAACATGTTAAATTTCTTCGTTAATATGATTTTTCTTTAATACGATAGGTTTATTCAGAAAAAAACAAATAATTCAGTGTTAATTGATCGTTTTTAATACGATGTTGATCTTTTAAACAAAAAATTGAAGACCAATTAACAAAAAATGAATAATAATTACCATAATTTTAAACTGTAATTTAGACTTTCTCAAGTACTGTATCTTTTTTTGTCTTTCTTTTTCAACATACAGTTTTTAACTTGTATTTTTATTTATTTTTTTTTTTATTCTGAAGGAGCATTAGCTCGATACAGATTTAACAAATAAATAAAAATAAAATAAATAATTCATATATTTGTAAACAAAAAATGTCCACTCAAATTAAAATAAAACCTTTGTCTTTATAGACGAAAAACTTGAAATTTCGAATGATTTCATTAAAAATAATCTCTAAAATAAAAAATAAAAGGATCAATTTTGTAGGGTCGATTAGTCTTTTCAAAGTAAAATTGATAAATATTTTTCTTTTTAATCTATTTTTATTTTTCAATAAACAATATTCCTTAAAAAAAATTTATTTTCTATTCTTTTCGTCTGATCCTTAAACATGCAAATTTGATTAATACGACATTGCTTAATACGATGTCTATTTTTCCGCCTTAACACATTGTATTATCCAGTCTCAACTGTACGTAAAATACAGCAATTTATAATGAAATTGAAGCACAACCTTTAAATTTTAAGTTATTTGATTTTTTTGAATATTGACTGGAACTGGAGGAAAACTTAGAGAATATAAAAAAAGGTCATTCCTAAAAATATACGTTGAAGTAGATTTTGATACAAGACAAGGTTCAATTTTTACAAATGATTACAGAATGAATACATGGGTTAATTGGACTCTTAATCGTGCAATAAACGAAGCATCAGGAAAAGAAAAAACAAAATCAAACTTTGGTGGTTGAAATTGCCAAATTAAAAAAAAAAATTTTTAATATTAAAAGAAATGTTAAGTTTAATAGTTTATTGAAGAAATAAACTATTAAAAAAAAAATTTTCTTTATTTTCACCCTCTCCTGGGCATTCAATCAGTAAGATAGTTGAAGCAGAGCTTTATATATGCGAGTAACGAGGCGTTAACTTTTTTTTTTAATTTGATATAATAAAATTTTTTTTTTTTTTTTAAATTCATTTAATTTTTTTTCCTTATTTTTCCTTGTGGATCATACGGAAATTCATTAATTCATTGGGTATATAATAAATTTGTTAAGTAAAATATTGAACTGTTTTTATTTCTATTTCTTTGATTTTTTTTTTATCCTACAGTCTTGATGAAACATTGATGACTGGGACAATTTTTAACGTAATTGCTCGATTTTAGTGACATGTCACTTAAGTTGGGTTTTCGGCTAAAGTGATGTGTCACTATGTATCGAACACAGTTTTTCATTTTGACCTTTTTCGACTAATTCGACATGTTACTATAGTCGAAAAAGGCCTGAAAATGACAATTTTTACAAAATTTAGTTTCTAAGTTAGTCAAAAATGTCACTATGATCAAAAAAAGGCTTAAAATATCGTTTAAAAATTTTAAATTATGAGTAAAAAGTTTAGTTTCGATGGATTTGATTTGATTTTTTTTTTGGTATTAGGCATTACGAAACATTAAAAATTTAACTTATAGTTTTATTTTTAAATTTTATTTTAGTTTATTGATAAAATAAAAATGGATTGATTGTTTTAATTGGAAAATAAACACACCTTTACATGAGAAACTTAAATCAATTAATCAATTATTTCTTTTTACTTTTATTTTTTCAAAGAATATCTTGAGAATTATATTTTAATTGGGTGTATGTAATTTCCTGTTCTTGGAAAACTCTGAACATCCTGAACTTAATTCAAATAAATTCATGACATGTCACTATAGTCAAAAAAAGTATTAAAAATAATTTTATAAGTAATTTAAAATTTTTAAACGATATATTAAGACTTCTTTTGATTCTAGTGACTTTTTTGACTAACTTAGACATTAAATTTTGTAAAAATTGTCATTTTTAGGCCTTGTCGAATTAGTCGAAAAAGCTCAAAATGAAAAACAGTGTTCGATACAAAGTGACATATCACTTTAGCCGAATACCCAACTTTAGTGACATGTCACTAAAATCGAGCAATAACATTATTTAAATTTTATTTAAATCACTTTTTTGCTATTTAATCAAAAAAATGTTCAACAAATTTGCTATAGAAAATAATTTTTACATTTGGCAAGAATTTTTTTCTATTTTATAATTTCAATGGTGCTTTTAAAAATTAAAATACCAAGCTTTCAACGATTTCTAGACAACTATAAATAGGCATTTTTATAGCTAATTAGTCAAAAAATTTTAAAATGAAGTCATTTTTCAACTTTATCTTTTACAAGAGATATATTTAATCAATTATTTTTTTTTTGAAATTTAAAAATTTCTAATTAGTAAAATAATTAAGTTGATTTAGTAAATTATATTAAAATTTTTTTCATTTAGATAAAATTTTATTTCTATCCTAATGATATTTGTTATTTAAATAAATATTTTGAATAATGAAAAAAGCATTATAAGAAACCTATTTTTAAATTTTCTGATTCCATAGGCATTGCATTTGTCTATAATTTTAATTTAAACAAAATTATTGATTATCTTTGATTTTCAATATTGTCGAATATCCCGCAAACATTCATAAAGATTTTTGTTTGTTTAAATTTAAATTTACCTATATAAAAAGTTTATCAATTTTTGCAATCAGTTTTTTAATTATAATAATTTTTCCATTAACAATATTTTACTTCTTAAATATAGATTAAAAAAAAAGGAATCTTTTTCTATTTTTAAAAATTCTTAAATTTTTCAATCTATTATAACCTAAAATTAAATTTTTTTTTCAAAAATTAATTTTATTTTTAAAATTAGATCTTTATCATTTTAAACAACACCAGGAAATATTTGAATGAAATTAATTTTAGTTCGAAAACAGTTTTATTTTAAATTGCTTTTATTTCGGTATTTATTAACTCTTCGTCCATTTTCAGCTTGTGCCACTCGAACGATTCCGTAACACAGAACTGGAGTAAAGCATCGTCGTTATCTAAACTTAAAACCAACCTGTTCAATCATTCCATGAGACCGAACGATATGTCTTAAGTAAGTTGCCAACTTCTTTTATAAACATGTTATAATTTTTCACATTTTTTCACAAAAATTCATATAAAAAAGAATTTTTGATTTTTTTCTCATTCAAATTGTAGCGATGGACGCACCACAACGACAGCAACAACAACAAGACAAACAAAACATTTTAAATAAAAGAAATTTTTAATTTTTAAATTGAAATTATTTTATAATTTATTTTTAATTTTTTAAAGATGTCTAATTTTCTCGATCTTATTAATTATGCAAATTTATGACAAATCAAAATGTTGATTAAAATAACTTTGTATGATTCATAAGATTTCACATTTAAATATTTGTTAAATTTTAAATCTAAAATTAATTATACTTGGAAGAAGAAGATTTATTTGTCTTAATAAAAGAAATAAACAAACTCTTCTCTCATTTGATTTCCCTTACTCAATTTCTCGTTGAGGATTCCCTGGAAGAGTTGCTGTTCCTAGCGACTGCGCTGCTGTTCCTAGCGGCATTAGGTGTCTCCCCAGGCAATCTCATTAAACCTTAATCACACCCCCTCAGTATACTCAAGGCCAGTTTGAACCCTCGAAGGTCAAACATTACATATTGGTGACAGCAGTGCTGGCCATGAGTGACCAAGATAAAAATGAGGAATTTGAAAAGGAGGAAACTTAATCTTATTTTTTCCAATTTCGTAAATTTACGCATGTTATAAAAAATATTTTCAGAAAAAAACTTAATAATTATTACCGTAAACTCGTGACCATTACTCTTGGAGCAATGTAAAAATTTGGGTTTATTCCATACAGGACTAATTCCATCGAAACCATGTTAAAAATTTTTTTTTATTTTTTTAGAATAAACCTTGACGCCTGACCTTAAACTTAGATTAACCGAAAACTTCTAAAACAAGTACTATACTACAAGTTATTACAGAAAAAAATATATATTTTAAAGTCCAAGTCATACTTTGACTTGTTACACCATTTTTTCTGACTTTTATACGAGTCTGGTTTTTGTAATAGGTTTTCCTTTAATCTTTGATTAAAAATGATTCAAATTTAATTAAAAAATTTATTTTATTTTATAATTATTAAATAAAAAAAATAAAATTTATTTTATTGCTATTATACTTTTTTAACAATTAAAGCAAATTCCAAAAATAAATTATGCACTTACTCAAAATGGACATCATGCAATGAAATCGTCAACGACTTGGCTTGTAACACTTCGAATTTTATAAGACATTTAAAAAAATGCAATACAAATATCTACAATGAATTTTAAATCTTATATGAAAGAAAACTATCGGTTATGGCATTTGAAAGCAGTGATGAAAAAAAAGAGCTCTCACAACAGAATATAAATTTCTTCATTTTCAAATACTTAATTGTACTCTGTAGTTTGCCATTAAGACTTGTTGAGACTGAAGGTAAATATAAGTATAGAATAATATTGAAAACATTATATGTATCGGTATTTCATGCTACAAGTAACTATATAAAAGAGATTTTGACTGTTTTTTCGATTTTAAATTTTTAAATTTTAAAGAACTAAAAAGTATCGAGATTAAATTAATACACAACAGTCGGTACAGATTTAGTAAAAAAATTAATATTCTCATAAAATCAAGATAGATTTGTTCTATTATGTTTTATAAAAATTTTATAGTTTAAAAATGCACTGAAAATGTGCGATGGTTGAGATATATTTTATTTTAAAAATATTTAGAGAAATTTTTAAAATGTCGCTCTATTGAAATTAAATAAAGTGTTTCAAACATAGATTATTTTGTTTATATAAAGATGATTTTTTAAGATATTTTTTATTTTTTTAAGAAATTTTAATAAAAGACTAATAAATTATTAATTTATTCAAATTAATTAAAAATTAATCTCTAAATGAAAAAATATAAAAGAATAAATCTCAGATTAAAAAATGTATAATATAATTTTTTGATTTTTCATAAATTTAAAAAATAATGTCTAATTGCTAAAAATTAAAAAACTTCAATATTTAATTCTTGATCTCGTTGCTTTTAAGAAATCTCGAGTTTAAATTTCCACAAATCAAATACTAATTGATTCAGATGAATCGCTAAATGGAGAAGAAGAAAATATAAATTTCGACTCAATCTGTCAGTTATCATCACAAGCTACTAAAAGTCTTCATCTTAGATGTTTTGCTCATTCTCTTCAGTTGGTTATCAAAAAAAATCTTAATAGGTTCTACAACGCTAAAAGACTTCTGGCGGAATGCTTTTAAGATAGGAAATAAATCGAGACAAAAAAGATATTTGCTGACTTTTTATCTGAAAAAAAGTATAATATGATACTAAAGCCAATTGAAGTGAGATGTAATACTGAATTAAAAACTTTAAGAGCCATTCTTAAAATAAAATTAGAAGATTTGAATATGGTTTTATCATCAGACGACGAGAGTAATTTAATGCTAAAACATCAAGATTTAATCAAATTGGCTGATTTGATTAACATCTTAGAACCTTTCAATCATCTTACAGATTTACTACAAGGTAAGTTCTATTTTAAAAAAAATTGGATAAAAAATTAGATTTTATTAAGAAAGAATTTATTAAATTTTTAAATAAACCTGCTCAATGGTAAAACAAAGTGCTTTAAAGTATTTTTAAAGTCAAGTAATTAACTTTTATTTAAAAATTTAAAAGTTCTTTGATCTGACTTAAAAAAATTTTTTTAATTAAATAATTCTGTTGACTTGTTTTTAATTTTATTTTAAAGTCATTTAAAAGATTTTGAAAAACAATCGCCAGTAAAATTAGCTCATGGAACGCTAAAAAATTCAAATATAGCGTCTTAATTTGACTTTAAATTTTAAGAATATTTATAAACTCTAATTTTTCATTCAAATTATTTTTTAAACTTGATAAATTTCATAAATTTAAAATTTTCGGAGAATTTTATTCATCACTTAGTTTAGCAATTCCTAATCTTTTACAAAATTTAAACCATCTTGAAGAAGTTAAAATTAATAACAAATGTTTAAAAACCTTAGTTGAAGATTTAAAAAAAGAGATAAAAGATCGTTTCGCTGAAATATTCTCAAATATTTATGATCTGCCTGTATCTGGAATTTTTAATGATTGTTGTTGGTTTATTGCAACCTTCATTGAATCAAGTTTTACGATTTTTTGGCTTGAATCTACAAATTAAAACTGATTCAGACATTTTTCGTTCATGTTTAAAAGAGCAAATCAAAAACGAATGGCAACTAATTAATCGAAATTTAAATGCAGCAAGTCAAAACAATGAAAATGATCAAATATTGCAAACAGACATCCCAACTTCAGCAAGTACAATTAGAGTAAATTCTGATGTATTTTTTTCTCTTCTTAACTCACCAACAAAGAGAAAAAAGTTTTTTAGCTATCCTAAAGCAAAATTAAAAAATCCATGCCAAAATAAATGTTTTGCGAAGGAATATAAGAAGACATTGAGTACTATGCTGATCTAGATGTAAACGATTTTTGGAGAAAAATGAAATCTGTTTTTCCTGGAATGTATCGATTGGCAATTAAATTTTTAAGTATTCCAGACTTGACTTGAAAACGAAAAAAAAATTAAAGTCACAGTCCAGACTTGACTTTGACTTTTGACCAACTCTGATAATAGCCAACGAAATATTGAGAATCTCCTTTAAACGCGCACTATAATCTGCTGAATACAAAAAAATGCGCAGGACAATACATTAATTTCATTAAATTTTTTTTTAATGTGTTATTTTTTTCATAATAGTTACCAGATATGATTGGTCAATTGTAAATTTTTAAGAAAAACGAAGAATATTTTATAGATTGGCTAAATATGCTTGGTATAGATATGCACAGCATTGAGCGTTGTTTTAAATTCATGTTTAATTTGTCAAAAAAAATCTAGCAAAATTTTTAAATATAATTTTGAAACAATCATTTTGTTATATTAAATTTCACAATAAAAAAATAAAATTATTAGTTAGAAATTAGCTTGTTGGAAAATAAAGTATAATCTACTCTTCGAGGATTGCTTAGCTTTAAAAAATATATTTTCTATAAAAAACGAGAAAGATTTTTCATGAAAGATTATTTATTCAAGAATGAAAAGAACAAATAGTAGCTTATCAAACATCAATACCACTAGCATAATCTCTTATTTATGAAAATAAGCTTAATCAAAATGTGTTTCTTTTAGGAAAAGTATCAGTGTCTCTATTGCAATACAAAATGGAAAAAGACTTTTCAGACCGACTTAAAGCTCACTATACAAGATTTCATCTTGATAAAATTAAAAATGACCCTAAAAAAATGAAGATTGAAAAGAATAATGAATGTGGAATACAATTTCCAAGTTTATTCATTCAAAATAATAATTTGAAACTCAATCCAAATCTCAGATCAAAATTTTTAATAAGAAGTAAGAGTTTAGGTGATTTGGGTAGTTTGTATTTTTATTTGGATGAAATACATGTTAATAAGATAGAAACCGAAAGCTCAGGGACACAGACTTATTTTCATTCACTGTTTAATCAAGATGAAAATCTCTTGCTTAAATTAAATAAAATCACATCTTACTCACCAATTAGTTCAAATTTCAAAAATGAATGATCTTGAAAAAACAGACAATCAAAAAATGAATTCAACACAATTCCAATCAAATTCCTTATGCAATCATAGCATCAGTAAAAATTTTACCAAAGAAATCAAGTCTTTATCGGTTGAAACAAAATATTCAAGTAAGTAAATATTAGTATTTTAAAAAAAATTGTAAAATTTTGTACATTTTGAATTTCAATTAAGAATGTTAGAAAAGAAGAAACGGTAAAATCAGAGAAAATTTGTCAAAAAAACGCAAAATCGAGTAGCGATGAAAAGGGATTAATTTATCGAAACATTAAAAAAAACTACAATAAACCAGAACAATTCGATGAATTTAAAAGAAGCAAATTTAATTAGTTTTTTTTTTTAGCTTTTTTATTTATCCAATTTTACAAAATTATTTTAGCAAATTAAAAATTTATCTATTGATTTAAATTTAAATAAAATAATTTTAATTTTTTTAAAGCCTTCTAAAATTGTATTTCGAAACCACATTTTTTTAGAAAAAATATTCACGTGAGATATTTAGCCTCAAGTTTCAACAAAAAAATTATGAATACTTGAAGACCAGCAAAAATTACTATTTAATCAAAGAATCTAAATTTCAGAATTAAAAAAAAAATGAAAATCAAAATAGGCCAAGAAATTATTTTCACGAGTCTTAGAAGGAATAATTATATAATTAATAAACGTTTGTTAATTTGTTAATCGTCTGTTAAATTTTTTGTTTAATCTTTAAACATAATAAGTTGAAAATCAGTTATTGTTTTTCAAACAAATTAAAAACTCTTTTTTTTTTACTAAAACGTGTTTGTTGCATGTTGAAAAATTAAAAAGTGAAGGATGTAAGTGCCTTTCCAAGTAATTAGTCTTAACTGCTTGTAAGTTTTTCGAGTCCATACAATTTTTTTTACAGTCATTATAAATTTTAAGAATATTCTAAATTTTCTTTAAAAATGAATTAAAAAAAAATCGAACTATTTCTCGACTCAAATGCAACAATGAAATCTTATGTTTGTGAAGAGTTTATTGATGTGGTAGACAAGATTAAGGAAAAAATGAAAAATGGTGATATTAAGGTGGAATAGTTTAATTCAGAACATTGTGTTCCGCGTGACAATTTTTTTTTGATAACCAGGAATGTATAAGAAGCATTGATCAAGCTTTTGAAAATCTATGTGAAGTTTCTAATAATTTTTCAGTTTTTGAAACTCTTTTTGGTGGTTCTTATAAAAAAAAAGATAATTCAACCAGACTCATCGAAAGAAATATGGACTTTGCAGCAATTATTTTAATTCAAGACGAAAAACTTGAAAATTTTATTTTAATCTTTTGGAAAAGTATGAAACTCAGCAAATAAGGCTACAAATACTTTTATTTTATCATTTTCCGTCTTAAAAAGATATTTTTTATTTAATAGGAATTAAAGGAAATCTTGTCAAAAAAGTTAAATGTAAATGAAGGATGTAGAAATTTAGAAGAAAAAAGGCAATTAAATTTATTGATGAAGAAAAAAAAAATTATGCTGGCAAAAATTATAACACATCTAAGATCCTAAACACAAGTACCAGCTATGTAAAAGTTAAAGGAAATGTATTTTTTTTTTGTTTTTAAATTTTAAAGTTATTCTATTTTTATCTTAAAGGTTGATAGTAGCAGAAACTAAAGCTACAATGCAAATAAAAATCCAAATTCAATAAGAATGGAGATAGTAACTTAAATGCTTTTTAATTAACAGGCATTAAAATTTAAAGTTTTTTTTAAATTTAAAGAGTTCAAGAAAAAATTTTCTTCCAAATCTTCAAAGCACATTAATTGAACCAGAATTCGATAGTTTTTTTTTGCGAAATTTATTGGAATGTCGTGATTTCTATATTGATGGAACGCCTAACACCACAAAAAAATATAATAGAAAAAAATATCTTCAACAAGGAAAAAATGATGACGGATCACGAGATATGCGGTTCAAAAAAAAAACAAAGATGCGCAAATCAATTTTTTATTGAATAATATATAAACGTGAAGCCTGATTGCCGGAATCTAATACAGAAGAGTTTTAGTTCATAATATTTTCATTTTTTTATTATATATTATTAATATTTTTAGTTTTATTTAATCAAATTTAACAAATAAATAAATATATGGTAACCTGGTCTAACCGGGTGCCCTATTTTTTTTTTATTGCGTATTTCGCACCCATTTTGTTCAAAAACTTCAAAAATAGTCACCCAATTTTCCCGAAATTTTTTTTTCACCCATTTACCTCCGCGGTTAATTATGTGAGGCTCAAAAGGGTTAAACCGGTTAACCCGATTACACCTAAAATTGTATATAATTGGCCCGAAATTTAACCCTAAAAACAGAATTTTAACCCATTTAACCTATTTAGGAGGAAAACTTTTAAATTTATTAATAAATTTATTAGGCGATTCTTTAATTGATTTTTAAATAATAATTTGTTAAAAAATAAATTAATATTTTACGATTTGATTGCATTCTATAACAATTAATGATAAATTAAAAACAAAAAAGACAAAACAAAACAAGAGTGAGTTTTAAGAAGTATTTAAAAAAAGAAAGAGTTAATCTTCACAATCATCGCATAAAAATTCTTTGTTTGTTTTTTTTTTAAATTCTTTTGGTAAACAACTATAACAAACCCAATTTGAGCGGCATCTTGAAGTTTAGGATCAAAAAAATCAGATCAAAAAGTAATTTTTTTATAACTTTTGAATGGTATTTGATTAAATCTCTCTGCAAAATGCTAAATAATGCAAAAAACATGCTGAATATTAGAAAAGGCTCTGCAAAAACTCTGCAATTAAATTTCGCAGTTGAATTAAAAACTTTTTAATGACATGCATTTTCCTGCAAAATTGCAGAGTTTTTGCAGAGCCTTTTCTAATATTCAGCATGTTTTTTGCATTATTTAGCATTTTGCAGAGAGATTTAATCAAATACCATTCAAAAGTTATAAAAAAATTACTTTTTGATCTGATTTTTTTGATCCTAAACTTCAAGATGCCATTTGAGCATCCTTCACAAGAAAACCATTTTTTTAATTTGAAATAAAAACTTTGTTTTGAATAGAAAAATATTTTTTTGAGAGTGAGAGAGAGAGAAAATGAAATTACAATTTTTTAATTATCGAAAAATAGCGTCGCTGCATTTTTATAGTCTTATTCGGTTAAATGGGTTAAATAGAATCTTATTTGGACTAATTGGGTGATTTTTTTGACTAATAGGGTTAAATCTATTTAACCTTTTAAGCCCTAAAAAAAACCCCATTAGATAAAGCCCTAAGGACATTTCCTAAAATTCTAAAAAAATTCTTTTAGATACTTTAGCATGTGCTGAATCTAACAAGCGAAATAGGTTAGAGCTTAAGTATTACCTAGGGCCTTAAAGCACCCTTCTCCCGAATCACTAATTCGAGGCTTTTTCACCTCATTAGGCGTAGTCGAACTTTAAGAGAAAAAAAAGCATATAACGATTTTTTTTTAAAATATTTCACACATATCATTCGATTTCTCTCCTCGAGTTCTACATATCAAGATATTTTTTTAGGTAGTAGCTTTAAAAATGAAGGAGATATAGGGGTTTTTCAAATTCGTTCACCCTATTAACCCATAACCCCTTTAGACTAGGTTACCATAAAGTTTATTATACCAAATTATTTTTTTTTTATTTAAGCAAATTTTCTCCTATAAAAATATCAATTTATTGAGTATAGTTTAATTTTATAGCCACCTTTTAAGTCTATTTTTATCTGGGAAGAAATTGTTTATAATTCAAATACTTCCAAAATACTTGTAGTAAGTGTACGAATTGGAGAAATTGACAAAGGAAATTTTGTAAGTTATATTAATCCAAATTGCGAAAACAACTGTTATAAATTTGATGATAATATAGTCTCAAAAAGCCTAAAAGAGAAAGCTATCGGTCTAAATTTTGGAATTGAGGAAAAATCAAGTGCATATATGCTAACTTATATCCGTAAAAAATATTCCCAGGCTATTTTCAAAGTATAAAAAAAATCATTAAAAAACGTTATTTTTTAATAAATAAGTTCGAAGTTTAAAAAAGATGCTTTTAATTAGAGTATCTAATTTAAATTTTTAATTGAGGTAAAATACTCTAATCGCCACTAAGAGAGCTTAAAACAGTGGGATAAATTTACCTAATTTTTGTTTATTGTTTTATTGCCTCTTTGACAAGCTTGTATAAAATACAGAAAAAAAAAGCCTGAACAAGTCAGAAACAAGTCAAAGTATGCCTTGGACTTGAAAATAAATTTTTTAAAAAATAACAAGATTTCGACTTGTTTCACAAATTTAAAAATTAATAGTCATAAATTTTTTTATCATCTTGATTTTTATATATTATTTTATTTTTTTTATTTTGTTTGATTAATTTCTAAAATTTTTTGTGACTTGACTTGTGACGTGACTTTACTCTTGCATTTTTCCTACATCAGCATAGCATTTGTGACGTAAAATTTTTTATATTTAATTTAAGATTCTAATAATAAAAAAATCGAATCGAAAATCCAGAAAAAATTTTGTGATTTGACTCTCAATTTAAAAACCAAAACTTCAATACTGATATTCCATCTTTTTAAGCCACTAAAATCAGATAATCTAAAATAGATGAAACAATATAATCCAATTGAAATAAACATTTTTAATTTTTCTGACAAAAATGTAAAATTCATTTGGATTGATTACGAAGCAACATATTAAAAGTAATTTTATTCCCATTTAAACAAAAAATTATTTTTAAAAAAAATTTTAAATCAATTATTATTCTAAAATATTTAAATCGGCAATTTAGCTTGAAAGTTTCAATTTTTTAACACCAAGTTTTTCTTTGATTTTAAAAATTATAATAGTTATTTGAAGTTTTTTTTCTCAAAATATTTTTTTGACATGCGTTAATTTACGCCAGAAAATGGAAAATTATTTTTCGAAAAATTACTATTGTCTGGTGAAAAATAACAAAACAAGAATAAGACATATGGTTCGGTCTTATTGGACGGCTGAACAAATTGGTTTTAAGTTGAGATAACGACGAAACTTTATTCCAGTTCTATGTTAGGGAATGGCTGGAGTGACTCAAGCTAAAATGATTTACTATAAAAACTAAAATAAATTTTTGATTAAAAAATTTAATTTTAGATTATAATGGATTGAAAAATTTAAGAATTTTTAAAAATAGAAAAAGATTCCTTTTTTTAATATATATTTAAGAAGTAAAATATTGTTCATGAATGTTTAAGGAATATTCGATAATATTGAAAATCAAAGATAATCAATAACTTTATTTAAATTAAAATTATAGACAAATGCAATAGCTATGGAATCAGAAAATTTAAAAAATAGGTTTCTTATAATGCTTTTTTCATTATTCAAAAAATTTATTCAAATAATAAATATCATAATTGTCTTTCTGAAAAAATTTTAATATAATTTACAATATCAACTTGACAATTTCACTAGTTAGAAATTTTTAAATTTCAAAAAAAATATATTGATTAAATATATCTCTAGTAAAAGATAAAGTTCATAAATGACTTCATTTTAAAATTTTTCGACCAATTAGCTTTATAAATACCTATTTATAATTGTCTAGAAATCGTTGAAAGCTTGGCATTTTAATTTTTGAAAGCAACATTGAAATTATAAAATAGAAACAAATTCTTGCCATTATTATTTTTAGAAGGACTTTTTAAAGAGGTGAATTTTTGCGCCAATTCGGTTTCACCTAATTAGTGCAAAAATTTGTCCAATTACTGCAAAAATTCACTAATAAACTTTGAAAATAACTCATTTTACTCATATTTACCTTTGAAGATATACATCACAGCATAGATATTTACAGTAAATTAGAAACAAACGTTTGTTTTATTTTATTGAATAGTTGTAAATAAGGCACTATATCATATTATAGAAAATTTTTTTATAGAAAAGACAATTTTTTTGTCGAAATGTTTTATAGAAAATTAATTTATAGAAATTATTATAGAAAATCTTCATCGAAAATTATTATAGAAAATTTCTTGCATATTTATACTGAATAGTAATTACGTAAGCATTACTGGAGTTGGCTCCAGTTATACATTATTTTGAAAATAATTACATTGGCTTGGTCGATCCAGAAGATGAAAATTGTTCACGTGTTATACCAATATACCCTCCAAGCTATTGGAATCTTAGGAAACGAATCCAAAAAGGTCTACCTAGGTCAAATAATAGCTTGGAGGCTTGGCATAAGTCTCTTTCTCAAGATGTTGGATCACATCAAAATGTAAATAAGTTGGCTAAACATTTGAAAAATGAGCAGCATCTAACAGATGTACTAATTGAACAAATTAATAGCGGCATAGTTTATCCTCGTGAAAAATCAGAAATTAAAAAAGATAATGAAATTATGTATTTGTTTAGTATTTACAATAGAGAAAAATTAGCAAATTTTTTTGATAGATTAATTCTTGCTTTAAAATAATTAATTGTTTAATTGTTTTTTTACAGGTTAATTAATACAGGTATATTTCGATGATATTTTTCTATAAAATGAGTTTCTATAATATGATTTTTCTTTTCAATAAAATTTTCTACAAAAAATTTTTCTATAAAATGAATAAGTCCCGTAAATAAAACCTTTTTAATAGATCTTTTGAATGGCTCCGTATCAAAATAGCAATTATCGAAATAGCTAAAAATTTACCTGAGATTTTTATTTTAATCAAATTAGCTAAATTAAAACTCGCTAAATGCCAATTAAAAATAGCTATAAAAAAATAGCTATAAACAAAAATTAATTAAGAATAAGAATAAATAATATTCAGAATAATATTAAGAATAAAGAATAATCAAAAAATTAACATAAAAAATCTTAGTAAAAATTTTTCCTTTTCAACACCAAATGGTTATCAAACCAGGAAATTCCATCAAATGGAATTTCAGAAATTCAATTAAGCTGAACCTAAAGAGTTTGGACCGGCCTTTAACTCACCATGATTTACTTACTTATCTATCTCGCTCACTATCGGAAGAGGAAAAGTCAAAAGTTATCTCAGTTGGAAATTTTTCTTCGAATCGATTCTGGATCATCGAATTTCACCCAAGCCTGAACACCGTTAATTTATTTGATAGACCAGTATTAATTGAAAACAGACAATTTAGATTCGAAGACCCAAACAAATTAAAAATCGATGATGGTAAAAAACCAGCAACCCTAAGGTTCCACTTTTTACCAACAAATATTACTGACCAAACCATTGCCCGCTTCATTAACAATCTAAAACTAAAGGATTTAGAAATAAAAGAGATCTCCAATGAGAAATTTAAAGAAGACGGATGGACTGAGGTCAACAATGGGATAAAAAGAGTTCGTATCTTATACCCAATAGAAATCAATGAACAAATTCAAAACCTAGTAGGACCAACTACAGTATTTGGACTCAAAACAAACATGACAATCTCTGGTCAGCAACAACGATGCTTTTTTTGCCTTGATCCTAATCACACTATCAAAAATTGTCCAATAAAAAAACTCGAGTGTACTAATTGTAAGCTGAAAGGCCACCCAGCAATAAAATGTTCAATGGCTGAAAAAATAAAAAGCATGGAGAGAGAAAAAATAGATTACAATGAGTTAGCTGTAGACGATGACCTTCCAACACTTTCCTATCCTGAAGATGGAGATAATGGAGAAGAAATGGAACAAACCGAACAGCACCCATTAGACAGCTATATTGAAAGCTTCGATCCTACTGTAGAAACTATTATTCAAAATACGATTGTCCAGAGTCCTCCTCCACAAACAGAATTGCCATTTCTGATCCCAACCTTACCGCAGATTGTCCGAAATTCCCTTACCGAATCCTCCCCTAATTCAAAACTCAACCCAAAACGCTTTCAACCCCGATCGCTCATACCGGATCAGCTCAATTGGAAACACAGATATCGAGCTCATATGAATCGCACTATGAATCCAACAATGAATCAAATGACAAAACTCAAACAAAATTTAAAAAAGAGAGGATGAAGAGAAATACGAGTGTTCTTGCAAATACAAAAAAAGAGTTTAAAAAGTACAAGTTCAATAGACGATAACGCATTCTTCGACGCTAATGAAGAAATCCGTAGTCGAAAGAGCATGTTACCAATCAAAAAAAAACAGTAAAAAAATCAACCTCAATTCAATCAAATTAAGCAAATGAATAAAAAATTTTCAAACAAATCTTTTTCAAAAAACAGGTTAGTAATTACACACTGGAATTGTTTCCATTTACCAAGTAGGATTCAACTTTTAGAAGAATTTTTATCTCAAAATTGTCCTGACATACTTCTCCTAAATGAAATAAAAAAAAACATGAATGATTCGAACTTTTACTTTAATTTTAAAAATTACACTTCATTAGTTAAGGCCCGAATTAGACATGGTGGAGGAATAGCTATGTTGGTAAGAGACGGTATTGAATTTAAACAAGATTACTCATTTGATAATTTTAGTGCAGAGCTTCTGTGTATTAAAATGTATCTAAACAATACTCAATTTTTTATTTTTAGCCTTTATAATCCACCAAATACTGTACTTCTTTTTAAACTTTTCTTAGAAATCTCAAGTAGATGTGGAAAATTTATAAAAGGGGGTGATTTCAATGCGAAATCTAAAAGTATAGGTTGTTTTGGAGAAAATGAAAATGGTTTAATCTTAGAGGAAATTTTTAGCAAGCTCAATCTTTCTGCAATCAATGACACAACACCAACATATAATAGATTTAAAACTGATCACTTTGAAGGACTTGATCTATTCTTAATACCGTCATCACTATCGGATAAGGTCCTCGACTTCAAAGTTCTTTTAGACCATGATATGATAAGTGATCACTTTCCAATTCAAACATGTATATCAACTGAATATTTAATTGCAGTTGAATCCTTGAAAACTACTCTTAATTTTAAAAAAGCAAATTGGGAACTTTACCGAGATTTACTGAAGTCATCAAATCAACATATAAGTTCTTTTACAAACATCGATGACATAAATAAACACATTTCAGAAAAAATCGTTAAAACTGCCCAAAAAAGTGTTCCAGCTTACACTCAAAAGTCTTTTAAATCAAGCTTACCAAAAAAAATTGTCTTATTTATCAAAGAACGAAGAAAAATTAGAAGATTTTTCCAAAAAACCAGGTGTCCTTCTTTAAAGATAATTTTTAATAAGCTAACATCTGAGGTACGTCTAGCTCTTAAAGAATTTTGGAACCAAAACTGGCAAGATTTTATATATAAAATGGGAAAGAATACTTTATCAAGCAGGCCTTTCTGGAAAAAAATAAATAAGTTCAGATCTAAGAAATGTTCAAAACAGATACCATCATTACTCAAAGATGGTATTGAGTTTAAGACAGATATAGATAAAAGAAAAATCTTTGGAAATATCTTAGCCTCAACTTTTAGTCCTCATCTAGATCTTGTTGAATCAGAGGATAGTTCTGAAATATCACAAACCATTACAGACTTCTTAAAAAATAAGGTACAAAATAACTTCGACGAACCTATTACTCTTTTGGAAATAAGAAATGC
>QEOQ01000558.1:36184-56373 GCA_010279815.1 Brachionus plicatilis | reverse complement strand
ATTGACTAATACTTTTTTTAAAATTATTTTTTCAAATTTTGTGAGCCCAATCTTTAAGGCATTTCCTGAGTCAGAAAAATTAGCTGAATTCAAATATAGCATTTATTTTTGGATCACTAAAAAACTAAGTTCTTTATGGACAATTTTAAATTTAAAAAAAAAATTGAAAAATTAAAAAAAATAATTTTGAGTAGGAAATATTTTTTTTCATGCGTTAAAAAGTACTTTTTCTAATCCAAAATTTAATTTGGAATCTAATGGTATACTTAAGTCTAAAAAAATTCTGAAAATATCATTAAATATCCTGAAATTAACTAAATTGCACCATTAGAAGCCATTGACTAATACTTTTTTTAAAATTATTTTTTCAAATTTTGTGAGCCCAATCTTTTAGGCATTTAGGCAAGTCATAAAAGGACACTATAAGGCATAATTAGACGCTATAAGTCATAAAAGGACACTATAAGTCATAAAAGGACACTATAATTCATTAAAGGACACTATCAGTCATAAAAGGACACTATAATTCATTAAAGGACACTATCAGTGATAAAAGGACGCTATGAGTCGTAAAAGGACGCTTTGAGTCAAAAACGCTCGCTTTTAGCCTGTTCAAACATGGATCAGAGTAAAGCGTGAACAAACAGTGAGCGTATGAGTTTGGAATCAAAAAAAGGAAAAGCATTGGGATTAAAAGTCCCCCTTATTCCATAAAATGACATATTTATAGAGATTTTACGAATGGGTGCGGTATTATCGATAATTTTAATCAGTTTTTCTTTGACAAACATCCATTTTTCATCAATTGAAGAAAAATTCTTGAATCCACTCCAATCAATTTCATCTATTTGAGTACAAATGTTTTCCGTATTCACTAGAGAAAGGTTTCTACATAAAATAGTCTTCTGTTTACATTTCAGTTTAGCAACTGTTTATTTAGCTAAAACAAATTTGTGGTCACTAAATGGACAGTCAATAACACATGTTTCATCAACAAGATCAGCATTATGCAAAAAAAGATCAATGACTGATTCTGATTGCAAATATTGATTCCTCCTTTTATGAAATCTAGAACATACTCTGGTGGGTTGATAAACAAAATTGACCAAGTCATTATTATCAATAAAATTTTTAAAGTTATTATTCAGCTTTTTTGATGGGTCACAGTTAAGATTAAGATCACCAAAAACAAATAAAGGATCATTTAGATTTAATGATTGAATGAAATCTTCAATATCATCAAGAAATTGAGTTTCATTTGAATTTGGTGAACGATAACAATACACAAAATTTAAGCATTGATCATGAAGCTTAAGTTGAAAGAAGACAAGTTCCGCAGCATCATGAAGAAAAGTACGGGTAACTTTCAAGGAGTTTTTTATGAAAACAAGCAGGCCACCTCCATGTCTATTCCTGTCTAATCTTATATTTGAATAATAATTGTTATTTAAAAACGACTTTGGTATTGTTTGATAAAGTTTAGATTCACTAAAACAAACAATGTCGAACATGCGACTATTTAGAATTTCATTCATTTCAAATATATTACCAAGAATTGAATTTATATTCAGATGAAAAATTTTTAGCTTATTGTCTGAATTAGAAAAATTTCTAAAATCTTTTAGATAAGAACGATCAACATTATTTGAGAATTGAGATATTTCTAGTCATTGCACCAAAGTATCATACTCTTGAATCTCAACTTTGAGTATTTCAGATCCGATAGATTCACGTATTTTCGGAATATCATTTTGATTGAATAAAAATGGTTTGTCATATGATAAGTACTTTGAATAGGCACAGATAAAAACGCCACAATCTTTATCGTTTCCATATTGTTTTGGGTACAAATGGTCATTTAGTATCATCCATGAATCTGAGTCAGCCAAAGAAGTAATATACTTTTTAAGAACTCCACGAATTTTTTCAATTCAAACATGGATCAGAGTAAAGCGTGAACAAACAGTGAACGTATGAGTTTGGAATCAAAAAAAGGAAAAGCGTTGGGATTAAAAGTCCCCCTTATTCCATAAAATGAGACAAAAAAACGCGAGAGTCGGCGGGGGGGAAGAAGAGTCAAAAAGAGAGCTAGGCCCCGCATAAAATCGCGAGATTTTAGTAAAAATGGGGGGTCGAGAGGGTCAGAGGGCGCTTGCTAGTTTTTCAAATATAAAATTCAAATTTTAATACTTTTAAATTATTAGTTGAATTATTAGTCAAGTTTTTTTTTTTAAGTTAAGTTTGAATTTTAATTTTAAAAAAAATTAATTTTAAAATAAATCAAATTTAAATTCAAATTTATCTTATATTCAAAATTTTATTCGAATATACTGCTTTTTCAATAGTCTTTTCAAAATTTTTATTTACTCAGATTTCAATTTGTGTCCAAAAAGCTAATTCGATTTCATCACTAAAATCATAAAATTTGGGGTTGTGAAGTTCATTTCAATTCGATCGTTTCAATTAAGAAAAATTTGAATATCTTTTTTACTATAAGGATTAATTTAGTTCTGTAAAATGCTTAGTGTTTAAGCAACTTTGCTTAATCCGAAAATATATATCTGCAAAAACACTTCAATATACTTGCACAGTTGATTAGAATACTTTTTAATGGCGTGCAAAATGCAGAAAATTGCAGAAAATTGCAGAGTATTCTGCAGACCTATTTTTCTGCGTTAAGCAAATTTGCTTATAATTAAGCATTTTATAGAACCAAATTGTCTTTTTTAGCAAAAAGATTATACAAGTTTTACGCTTTATAAAACTTGAACTCATCTTAAAAACTAATTGATTCTGTTTTTTTATGTATGTTTTGATTTGATATTTTGAAATTTTTAAAAATGCCCAATACATGAATTAATAAATGAATAATTATTAGGCGACTACCAGGCCACCTTCCCGTCACACTGAAAAATAAAACGTATTTTTAATGAGAATATTCAGTATGGCGTCGAAAAATTCAAAAAAATTCAAAAATAAAATAAAATTCCAAAAAAAGGTAGAAAAATTCGATTTAATTGAATTTAAATCAACAATCTTTTTATCATGATCTTCATGCTTTATGTTGACGTGTTACTATATTATATAGGCGTAGCTAGGCCCCGGTTATTAGTCCTTTGATATTCATGGGTTCTGAATAGAAATTTTTATATCTTTTATACTACCTTTTATACTACCGTAATTTCACACTATTCCCACTAATATGCCAAAGAGATCCAGTCAATCTACTCGGCAACACTTTATTAAAGATAAAGCATGGAGATCATGATATTTGTGATTTCAAAATAAAAATTTGGCACTCTTTCTGATAACCTGAAACAAATGGTCTGTAAATAGACTGAATATCAATGGAAAAAAAATTCAAATGAATTAAAATGCTGTGTATTGAAAAAAATTTCATGGTCCCTTTTAGGTGATTATCAAAAATGTGACATTCTTGGAGTTTTTTGTCCAAACATTCAATTCGGAGATAGTAGGGTGAAGTCAATAGGTAAATTGAAAGTTACGTTCAAATTTAAGTAATCATGCTCAATAATTATTATTTTAAGAAGATTTTTAAGGAATTTTTGATTTTAAATTTTCAAAGATATTTTCAAAAATATTTTCAAAGAAAGAATTCTAAATTAAAATATAATAAGCATTCAATTTAATATTTGAAAATAAAAATTAATCAAAAAAAAAATTGATCAAAAAAATTTAATTAAAAAAGACATTCTAAATTAAAATTTTTATTTTTGAAAATCTCTGCAACCACTTTATGCATCAAGAATTTTGCACAATACTTGAGTATCGTTAAACATGGCTTACTAAAATCAAAATAAATATCTGCTTTTAATTTTTTAATTTTAAAAATTTAAAAAAAAATTTTGATCATAAAAATTTGATCAAATTAAACTTTAATTTGAGTTCACATCAATGTATTCAATTTATAAAAATATTTTTTTTATCTAAAAAGTAAATAAGCAATGTTGATGCAGACAATATTTTTTGCTTTTTAAATCCAAAATTCTTAATATATTCAAATTTTTAAATTCTTGAGAGTACATTGGAGTAACATAAATAATTATTTAAAACACACACACACACATGGTCTAGAAATTTGAAAATTTTAATTTTTGAATTTTGTATTTTAAAATGGAAGATACAAAAGAAAACTTTTGTGAAACACAACAATCGGGAACAAATTTGGGCGATGACGATCTTTTGGCTGATTTAATGAACATAGTTCAAAATGATGAAAACTCTCAAACAGATAACATCCTGGACACCCAGGAAGAAAAAGATTTCTATCTTGAAGACGATGAAGATGAAGAAGGCGAAATGTTAGTTGACCAACTTTTGGAGAAGCCCTTAGACCTGGAACAAAAGAATCAAAATGAGAATATAAATTACTATGTTTACGACAAGATACAGATAAAAAGTAATAAAAAAATTCTGATTTTTTTCATTCAAACAATTTCTTTCAAATGAAGATCTTTACTGGCGAGGATTCCAGGAAACTATTTTGCCAGAAGGTTGGGTACAAGTGACTCATGCTTGCGGAATGCCCTTATTTTTAAATCGCAGTACCCGTGTTTGTACTTTGTCGAGGCCATATTTTATCGGCCAGTCTAGCGCTAGAGTAATTAAGTAAACTTCAAAGTTTTTGGAAATTTTAAAGCATTCTTTCACAGAAACATGATATACCAGTAAGTGCTATTCCGTGTTTAGCATATCAAAAGCGAAAAGAAATAATCGACAAACAAATTAAGGAAAATCAAGAAAGTAGATTAAAATGTCCCGTAAGCCAAATCGATGCCCTCAATACAGACAACCCGGCAGATTTGTTGTCCAACAAAAAAATTACCGTATCAATTACAAGCAATGAAGAAAAGGAAAAAGAAACAAATTTAAGTAAGTGCTGAAAATAAAAATAAAACAGAATGAAATTCAATGAAGAAAATTTTAAGCTCCCGAACAATTGAATGATTATTGTAAAAAATTGTTTGAATTTGATGTAGTTAAAGTTAAAAAATTCAAGTAACTTTAAGCAATTTTATAAAGACTTTTTATTTAAAACTTTTTTATTAGGACATGGAATGATCGAAAAAAATTTATTAAAAATTCCAAAAATAAAAAATTTGTATTTTTTTTAATATTAAAAAAATATAAAAATAAATTTAGTTTCAATCAAAGCCTCAAAATTCACAAATGCTTAAGATAGAGACTAAAACTCAAAAAGGAATAAGTAAAGAGCTCAACATTAATATGACAAATAAGACGCCTTTGACTATACTTTACGAATATGCAAATCAAGTTTTCAAAACAAATCCGCGCTATGAAATTCATGAAAAAGAGAATCCGAAAGATCCTTTTCAAGCTGTTTGTTACATTAATGACAAAATTTGTGGCAAAGGCGATGGCAATAGTAAGAAGGCAGCAAAAAATACAGCAGCAGAAGCTGCACTTAAAGTGCTTGTTCCCGATTTTAAAGGACAGACCGAAAACACAAAAAAAAACAATGAAGAAATGTATTCGGTATTCTTTTTTTTTTTTAATTTTTTTCTGAATTTGTGAGAAGCTTTACTAATTTAGAAAACAATAATGCAATGTGAAAACTTAGTATAATAATAAAAAACTGAAATATGCCTTTTATAAAAATTTTAATTGAAATAATTTTTTTTGAATTTCGATGCACAAATTTAAAAGAATTTTTAAATTTTTAAATTTTTAATTTTTTAAAAAAAATGTACTAAGTTTTCCCATCGCCAAATAAAATAATTCATATTTACTATTTGATATTTTTAAAGACTAGAGTTCAGAGCTCACATATTTGATCAAATTATTAAATTATTCTATTTGAAAAAATTTAATAATTTTACATCAATAATTTTAATTATGAAAAATTATAAATGATGATTGCTTTTGAATTTTATTTTTTAATGTTAAAACTAATGTTGAAATATTTTCAGTTTTTTGATGGCTACAACATAGAGCATACACATGTGTATTCTTTGTCTCAAAAACTAGGCGCTCCTCTTCCCTATGATTTACTTCTCACGTGTCTTAAATTGTAAGTATGAACATTTAAATTAAATTTAAAAGATACTTACTGTTATTTAATTTAAAAACTAAAACGAGTTAAAAAGAAATTTAAATTTTGAGCATTTATTAAAATTGTAAAATTAATTATTTAAATGGTTTCCATCAACGATTAATTTTTGAAACCAATATTTTTAAAGCTAAAATCGATTTGGTTCAGTTAAGTCTTAAAGGCGGTCTGCTACAATTTATTTGAATTTTTTTTTTAAATAATTTTCTCCTTTATTAAAGTTTTTTAAATATTATTAAATAATTTTTGGGCAAGTGCTAAATTGCTACTTAGGTTTATTTAGTTTTATCCTCTTTATTCATCTATTGAGTACATTTAATTTATCAAAATCAAATTAAAAAAATTCTTTATCACTTTCAGATTCAATTTTTTTATAATATTTTTTAGAGCATAAGTGACTTTTCATATTTAAGTATATTTTTAATTTTGAAAAATTTTTTGTATTTTAAACAATTTTTTTATGCATGTTTTAGAAATGTAATTTTTTTTAGGTGAATAAAAATATTGACTTTATTTTTTTTTAGATAATTAATTTTACAATCTTAAAAATGCCATTTAACTGATAATTTATCTGTTTTAGTTAAAATTGACTCGTTTTTAAAGACAAATTAAATAATCATAAAAAACAATCAATCTGAAAATTTTTTTTTATCTTGAAGATTGTAAAGAAAAAATTCAAGAATGATGAATAAAAATTAACTGAATTTATTAGATTAAATGAAAAAAAATTTTTTTTTATTGAGCTAATTGAAGAAAAGATTTAGACTTTTTAGACTTCAATTTTTTCAAAATGTTTAACCCTAAAAATAAAAAAAAATCTCAACTTAAATTTGGATTAAAATCAAAGATTTTTTTTGAAAACCGAATCATATTTTTTACCCAGTTTGACTAGGGTAAAAACTATGATCGATTGATGACAAAATTTTCAAGGCGCTCATTCAATTAAATTGACTTTTTGAAATAATTTAAGCAATTTTGCCATCAACATGTCACGTAATAGAAAGCAATTTGTCGAAGAAGAAATAAAACCTATTAAATATCGAAATTGTTTGTACAAAATGAAAATAGCTCAATATGAAGTTGAAGTAAATTGTTCAAAGAAAAAAGAAGGACGACAGCTAGCAGCACAAAAAATTCTCAAGCTGATGCATCCGCATATTCAAACATGGGGATCTATTCTGCGCTTATATGGCTCCAATTTAGAGGAATCGCTTCTTTTAAAATGTGATAAAGATGAAAAAGAAAACGGAGAACACAAACAAGAAGAAAATACGCAACAAAAAGCCAAACCGAACAGTGAATTACTCGAGAAATTGAAGGAAGAAATGAGAAAAATCAAACGCAAAACCTTAAATACAGACGAGAAAAAAAGCCAAGATACTTTGTTAACAATACCACCTTTGTTGCTTGGTGAAAATGAATTTAATTCAACCATGAAACCGACTGAATTAGAGGCGCCAAAAAATGAAAACGATGTTATAAAATTTGAATCTGGCGAAAAAAAAAGAAAACTGTCAAAATCAGATGAATCTGACACTACTGAAAGTAACTCTAGTTCTTCGGGCTCGTCTTCATCATCGAACTCCTCATCAAACTCTTCAGACTCAGAATCAGATTAATTAGATTTTTTAAAAAAAATTTTTTTTTAAATGTAAATAAATTTTTTTCTAAATTGCCACAAATTGCGAACAATTAATGGACTTAAAATTCCATTTAAAAAAATTTTAAAATTGAATATTTAAATAGCTTAGAATTTAAGGAGAAAATAGAAAATATGCAACCACCATCACTAGAGCATTTGAGACCTGAAAATTTCAATGATCTCGATGCGGCACAATCTGTCGATTCTCTGCAAAATTTGACAAAATTTCACATTGATTCATTCGACTGGATGGTCGATCAAGGTCTCAGACATGCAATCAAAAACATACCAAGTGTAGAGTTTAAGCTTAAAAATGAATCAAAAGTTTGCTATAAGATAATCGATTGTAAAATATTGCCTCCAAGAATAAGTGAGGCGAACTTGACTGCTAAAGACAAAAAACTCTATCCAAAAGAATGCAGACAAAGACACACTACTTACAGTGGTAAAATATACACAACTATTGAATATTCTCACGATGGACACCTAGTTGACCGATATGAGCGTCTAGTGGGTCAAGTACCCATTATGGTCAAATCGAAGCTTTGCAATCTTTATAATTTGTCACCAAAAGAAATGGTGATTAAAGGAGAAGAACAAAACGATTTGGGAGGATATTTTATTGTCAAGGGAAATGAAAAGCTGCTACGATTACTAATAATGCCGAGGCGAAACTATGTAATTTTTTAATCCTTTTATTAATATCAAAAATAACTTATGTGAGATTGAATTTTTTTTCCATATATTTTGCTAAAATTAAATTAATTAACCTTAGTTGAAACTAAAAATTTTAGATTCTCCAAAATTTTTATTTTGTTTTTTTTGGTAAATTAAATTTAATTTGGTTAATTTTTCTTGAAGTGCATTTTGATTAATTTTGAGGACATTGTGAATTTCATAAAAAAAACAAAAATTTTATAACTTTAGTTCTAAAAGTCAAAAACTTGTTCTGCAGATGAAACAAAGAGAAACAACTTGTGTTTTACCTACTGCGGAAATCTGTCTCTAATTGCCTTTTAATTTTTAAACTGTTAAATAGCATGCAAATTTTCAGAATTCATAAATATTTTGCAGAATTGCGCAGTAGGTTCACTCTGCTTCATCTGCAGAACAATTTTTTGACTTTTAAAACTTAAGTTATTAATATATTTTTTTTTTGTATAAAATTTCACAATATCAATTTTGAATGAGTCTAAAATTTAGAAAATCAATATTGTTATGTTCCACAGTATAATTTATTATCTGGGATCTACAGTACAAAGTACAAATTAAAACTTACCTGAACGCATTTTGTTCTTCGACTCTTCCTCGACTCTTCTTCAACTATTCCAGTGGGGAAAGAAAAAGTAGAGGAAGAGTCGAGGAAAAGAAATGTACAAGTTAGTTTTAAATTGAACTGTATTACAAAAATTAATATTCTGATAGAGCAAAGAATTCGAATAGGAAAGAAAAATAATAAACTGCGAACTAAGTGTTTGCAAATTATTATTAAAAAATTTGAATGATATTTTTGCATAAAATTTGACAAAACTATTAAATGTATTTCATTTAATATTAATTAAAAACTCGTCTTTCATTTTCTTCCATTGATAATGTCCTTTCATAATTCTAAAGTTTTTTTTTTGGTTGCTAGGATCAAATCGAAAATGGACATTATTTTAATTTTGTTTTCTTAATTAGATTTTCAAATGAAAAAGCAGTTTCTATCCGTGAGAAAAACTATTATTTTAATCTTTTTATTAAATTTTATTTTTTAAGGATGGAATTCAATTTTCAATTTTTTTTCAAATCATTTTTGAACACAAAATTTTGATAAATTACGTTTGGTTTTGTGAATTTCTATAAAAAAAATGTTCAAATTTGAAATTATTATTTTAGGGTCCTTAGTTTGAAAAATCAAAAAAAAAAACAAACTTAAAAAAATTAATTTATTTATTAATTATTTATATATAATTATTTATTGCGTTTTTGTGCTGTGTTGTGTTCTAAAATTGATAAAGTCAAAAAAGAGGTGGGATTTGTGAATTTCAAATACAAATTGAACAAACATTCTTCATTTTTGATTTATTAAAATTAAATTAAATGAAAAATACTAGAAAAAATACTGCATTAAAGTGCAGCATACTTTATTGTACTTTTTTTACCCAAAATAAAATTTTTATTTTCTTTTTTTCTTAATAAATCAAATCAATAATCTATTTAAGTCTTATTGATTCTTTAATTTTTGTCATTTTTTACATAAGAAAAATTATTTTAGGTAAAACAAGGTGCAACAAAGTATGTTGCAGTTTATTTTTAGTTTATTACAAAATAAAGAATTTTTGTTAAATTTGTATTAGAAATTCACAATACCAAAGAGCTGAAACTTAAAAAATGTTTTATTTTTGGCAAAAAATATTAATTATTATTTTTTAGCCGATGGCTTTAATAAGACCATCGTGGAAAAGCCGTGGTGCAACATATACCGAATTTGGTATAACCATTCACTGTGTGGGCAAAGATCAAATTGGTCAAAATCATATACTTCATTATTTGGACAACGGATCGGCTAATCTCTGTTTTGCTTATCAAAAAGAAATATTTTTTGTTCCAGCAGCTATGATTTTGAAAAGTCTGGTAGACTTGCCAGATTATGAGATCTATAGATCGTTGATGAGAAATAGAGAGGGAAATTCTTTCATGGAAGGCTGTGCAAAGTTTATGCTAAGACAATTGCAAGAGGAAGACATAGTGACACGCAACGATGCTCTCAACTATATCGGAAGCCGATTCCGAATCAAATTAAACTTGCCCGATTGGTACTCGGACGTTGAGTGTGCTCAGCATCTTTTCAAATACAGCCTTCTGACTCATTTGGAAAGTAAAACCGACAAATTTAATCTAATGATGTATGAATTGTTCAAAATTAAATTTGAATTAAATTTTTGTTTTTTTTTGTCCATATTAATTTTGTTATTGTTGCTAGATTTATGCTGAGAAAATTGTACAGTTTGGTTCATCAAAACGGCTGCAAGCCAGAAGACCCGGACTCACCTATGATGCAGGAAATTCTGCTTCCTGGCCACTTGTATCTTGGCGTGTTGGCCGAGAGACTGCAGCAAATGCTTGTCAGCATGAAGACAATCACACAAACACTTGACTCTAAAAAGCCATTTCTAGATGGACAAAAAATCAATTTGATCGAAGCTTGCAAGCGAGAGTCAAACGTTACCAATTCGCTTGAGTATTTTTTGGCAACAGGAAATTTAGTTTCCAAGCATGGACTTGGCATTTTGCAGACCACTGGCTTCGCAATCATCGCTGACAAATTGAACTACTGGCGATACTTGTCTCATTTTCGGTCTGTACATCGCGGAGCTGTTTTCACTGAAATTCGTACAACCTCAGTAAGAAAATTGACTCCAGAAAGTTGGGGATTTTTGTGTCCAGTGCACACACCGGACGGTGGACTGTGTGGACTGCTCAATCATTTGACGTTCACATGCCAAATATGCACCGAGGATCCTAGCACAGACAAACTTGTTGACTTGATGGCATCGCTGGGAATGGTTCCACTTGAAAGTGGTCTGTTCAAGTTCAACTCGCAAAAAAAGCCCAAAGCCTATTTCTACGAAGTGGTTCTCAATGGTCAATTGGTTGGCTATGTCGATTCAACAAACGTGGACGATTTGACTGCAAAGCTTAGATATGTCAAAGCTTTAGTGAGCCAAAAGTCGGACAACAAATTGTGCCAAGGCATTCCAAAATACATGGAAATATGCAAAGTTCCAAGAATTGACTTGCAAAAAAATACATATAGTCTGTATCCTGGTGTGTATGTTTTCACATCTCCAGGTCGCATGATGAGACCGGTCAAGAACCTAACCACTCAACAAACTGAATACATCGGCACAATGGAACAATGCTACCTGCATGTTTGTGTCAGGCCTGACGAGTTTGTTCAAGGAGTAAGATTTTTTAATAACATTTTATGATGCTTTATTTCGACAGTTTAATTATTGTCAGGCTATATTCGACAGACATTTGCAAAACTAAAATCAATTAGACAATTTTTAAGCCGACAAAAATAAATGGGTCTCCTAGGTTATGTGATCAATATAAAAAATTATTTTTACTATTTTTACTCTACCCAGTTGGGTTTTCTTTTACCAAAGCTTTTTCTTTTATTTTTGAAAAAAATTTTCAACTCTTCAGAGTCTTATGGAGCCATTTTTTAAAAACAAATAGTAAAACTTTTTTTTTATTTATTTTTTTACTTTTTTACTTTTAAAAAAAGATTTATCATCATCGCTGCAATTTTTAATGTGAATATTTTGAATTTACAAGATTTTTTATCCATCAAATAATTTATAAAATTATTTCTACAGTACAATTTAAAACTAGCTTGTACATTTCTTTTCCTCGACTCTTCCTCTACTTTTCCTTTCCCCACTGGAATAGTTGAAGAAAAGTCGAGGAACAAAATGCGTACAAGTTAGTTTTAATTTGTATTTTTCAAAAATTTCTGATCAAATATTAAATATGTAATAATTAAATAGTTTTTTGTGATCAATTTAAAATTTATGTGATCAGAAAAAAAAATTGGTGATCATTAGTTTAGTTAAGTGATCAATATTGACCCAAATAAATTTCCGATTTATTTATTTTGAATGTAACATATAACCTCGTTCAGGAGAAGTAGAAAGAAAATGTCGATTTATTATTTTTTTAACTAAAATTACTAAAAAAAAATGCTTTTCCTAAATTTACATAACTTATTTTATTCCTTTTAATTTTTCTAAATCGTATTACAATTTTAAATTAAACATTATTTTACTTTAAAAAAACTAAAAATCAGCAGATAGAAGTTTAAGTCGATTTTGAGCAATTTTTTAAGCTAGAGAAAGGTGTTTTGTACAATTAGAATTTTTTTTTTATTTGAACAATAATTTAGAATATTATGGTGTTAATTTTGATGAAAAATGAGAGTTCTGTAATCCGGTTTATAATTCAGATCTCAATAATTTTTTGTTTATTACAATTCGGTTCATATAGTGACAAAGGATAAACAAGAATTTTTAAAAATGTTAAATAAAAAATTAATTTTTTTAAAATTTAATTAAAAATTGAACTTGAAAATTGAATTTAATTAAACATTAAATTCAAATTTTTAAATTAATTAAGTAATTTTATGAAATGCAAGTCATTTTTATATTTGTCACTGCCAATTTATAAAATGTGTCATTTTGTAAAATGACTTGGCAAATGATAAAATTCCAAACAAAATAGATTGTACATTCACAAAAGGCAGTCAGAGTACTTGGCTTGAAATGTAATGGGAAGATTTTGCAATTAGAAAATTTGATGAATTAAATTATTGGTGAAGTGTTTTGTTTTATTTTTGTAAAATTAAAATTTTAACAAATTTCTTTATAAATGAAAATTTATTTTTGAATTAAAACTTTGCAATTAACTTTTGGTAAAATAATTAAAAAGGAGCCATTTTGATTTTTTTCGAATTTCTAAAATGGCTAGTCAAAGAAAAGAGGAAAATTTTATCATTTGCCAAGTCATTTTACAAAATGACACATTTTATAAATTGACAGTGACATATTCATCTAGTAAAATTGGTGAAAAATCAGTAATTTTAGTTAGTGAATTAGCACACACCAAAGAAAATGCTCACAAAAATTTAAATAAATAACATATAAAAAAGTATTACGATTTTAAGAAAAATAAAGAGGTAATAAAATAGTAAGAATTGAACTTTCTAACTATCAAACTATCAAATTCATCTTATTAATTGCCCTTATTAATTCATTTATAAATAAACGCTAATCTATAAATCTTATATTTTCTAGACTACTAGAATTTGAAGAAATCTGAAATACCATCACTAATGAAAAAATGCTCCTATAACTCACTAAAAGACTTACTTTTTTTGCTTGAAAGTAAAGTAAAATCTAAATTAAAATGGTTTTAGTCAGAAGTTGAATATGTGCCTCAAAAGAGCTATTAATTTGAAAAATTATCATCCAAGAAGGAGAACTATAATATGAAGAAATTTCTAATTTGATAAATAATTAGAAAAAAAAGCTTTATTAAATTACAGGTTACAAAATAAAAAATGAAGAAGTATGAGTTACAAAGTAGAGACCATAATGTTTATTTAACCAAGAAAAATGAGTCTCATTTGGGTTCAGTTAGTTGGTTTAATAAAATTCTATAGTTTTTAAAACTAAAGTTGTTCAAACATAGCTCAATAGAGTCAGATATACCATCACTGGAGTAGAAATACCTTTTCATTTCCAATTTTAGTCTATTAACTCTCTCAATGAGGGAGAATATGTTTATATTAAAAATTAGCATTTTAAGATCTGTTTCAAATGAAATGGGAGAACATGGGAATTATTAGAGGAATTGACACAAATCGAGCTAAAGATTCAGGTGGAAAGTCCATTAAGTGATAAATTTAATATAAATTCCATTTTTAATATAAAACTGTGACTTTAGACCCTTTTTACTAATCCAGTCTTTGTACTCTTGTTAACCATATTTGAAGATATTTAAAGAGATCCTCTAGAATTATAATGTCCTGGTCAAATGACTTAAGTATTGATCCGTCAATCCCTAGACTAATAAAACCATCATGAAAAATCTGAGATGCCAAAAAATTGTATTTTAAAGTCTCAATAAATGAGAGATTGTAAATAATGTTGTTCAAAATTAAAGATTTTTAGATAATTTAAAATATTTACTTTTAAGTCCTATCATTTTTCTTAAAAGGATGTTTTGTGCAATGTTGAAATACTCTTTCCTTATATAATTTCTACAAAATTGATTTTAGAAAAAGAAATTTTTGCGTAATTTTTAAATTTTTGGTATTAAATCTACTACTCCTTAGTCTAATTGATGGCCTTTAATTAATTAATTTATTAATTGAATTAGCCTCCTATTTGGAGAAGCATTTGAATGAAAAAAATAAGTATGCATTTAAAAAATTTAGAAAATAAAAAAATGACAAACAATAATTGAATTTGACTAAGATAAATTATCTGATTATTTGAAAAATCTTTCATTATTGATTAATTACTTATTTATTCACCTTAATAGTAAACTATTTTTCGTCTAGATAATTTTGTAACTTTGCGTAAAATTTTTTTGATTGAAATTATTTTTGTCTAATTATTTGTTTATGGGTCTACAAATAAAACATAGAGGCCATAATAAAAAACCGTTACCCACACGCAAAAAAATTTTCAAAATAAAAATTAAAAATTATTAAAAAACTGTTAAACATTAAATACAAAACTTTTTATCAAAAATTTTTGTAAAATATTCATTTTGAATTACATCTCCCTTTTTTATGTTTAAATTTTGGAATTATTTTTAAAAAGCAAAATATTATTCTAGTTAAAAGTTTTAAAAGATTCAAAATGCTTTTATGAAGCAAAAAGCTTATTTTCGAATAATTGGTAAAAGATAAAGGTAAACGAAAATGTAAAAAAGCAATTAATCATGATAATTCGCAGAAAAAAGATTTTGTAAATATTTTTTTAATTTAATAATTTTTTTTATTCAGCTCAAAATTTTTGTATTGAAAAGTTTCATTTTTGTGGGTGACAGTTTTAATTTTTTAATAAAAAAATTGATTAATTGGTCAAATTATTTCAAAGTTAAAAAAAAACTAAGATTCAATGTTAAGCTTTTCAAACTTCATTTTGAATTTCATGTTAAAAAATTTCAAAATTTTTCAAAATTATCATTTAATTTTTAAATTAAAAAAAAAGATTTCCTAAGCATTAAGTTTATTTGCTCCAAACTTCACCGTCCCAATTTTATTTATTTTTTTCATTTCAAAAAGATTTTATCAATAAACATTTTTAAATTTTTTTACTCCTCCACGGTTACCAACTATTTTTTATAAAATGTTAAATAAAATTATTCTAATTTAAATTTTGTCTAAAATTACCTGTCGCAAATAACTTTGTCTAATTTTAAAAAAATAATGTTTATTAAATTTATTAAATAATATAATAAATAAACAATTGTGCCTGTCGAAATGAAGATTTAAAAAGCCCAAATTTTTAACTAAGTAATTAACTTTTCAACTAGAAAACCACTCATTCCGAACTTTATCCATTTTCGTTTATGAGCGTAGTGGCGAATCTAACTCCCTTTTCGGAATTCAACCAGTCGCCCCGTAACATGTATCAATGCCAGATGGGCAAGCAAACAATGGGCACACCATGCCACTCGATTCAGAACAGAGCCGATAACAAACTCTATCGGCTCAACTTTCCACAAAGTCCACTGGTTAGAACAAAAATGTATGACCATTACAAATTGGACGACTATCCGATCGGCACCAATGCAATTGTGGCCGTGGTCTCCTACACTGGCTACGACATGGAAGATGCCATGATTCTAAATAAGAGCTCATTTGAGAGAGGCTTTGCTCACGGAACTGTTTACTCCACAGAAATAATTGAGTTGAATGAGAAAAATTTTGCTTCGTCAAAAGCAAAAATATTTTCTCTTGATCCAAAAAGAGCCAAACTTGGCGAAAAATTGGACAAAGATGGCCTGCCTTTTGTCGGATCCACAATTAATCCTGGCGAGCCGTTCTATTGCTATTTAGACGAGAATACCGGTGAGTACAAGGTGCAACATTTCAAAAAGCTCGAAAAAGCCTACATAGAATCAGTGCGAGCATTGGGAAGTGATGATGGATCTGAGTCTCTGAACAAAGTTGCCATAATGATGTCGTTTCAGCGCAATCCAATAATCGGAGACAAATTCTCGTCTCGTCACGGCCAAAAGGGCATCTGCTCCCGAATATATCCCACTGAAGATTTGCCCTTCACCGAGTCGGGTCTCACACCTGACATCATCTTTAATCCGCACGGTTTTCCCTCTAGAATGACCATTGGTATGATGATTGAATTTATGGCCGGAAAATCAGCTTCCATATTTGGCAGTGTTCATGACGCAACGCCCTTTCAATTCACCCAAGGCCAGTCCGCAATCGACTACTACGGTAATCTATTGAAAAAAGCCGGCTACAGCTACTACGGCACCGAGTCCATGTACAGTGGAATTCATGGCAGACAACTAGAAGTGGACATATTCTTTGGAGTGGTCTACTACCAGAGATTGAGACACATGGTGAGCGACAAGTTTCAGGTGAGAACAACCGGTCCCATAGACATTAAAACTCATCAGCCTGTCAAAGGACGCAAGAGAGAGGGTGGCATTCGCTTTGGTGAAATGGAACGTGATGCTTTGCTCGCCCACGGAACTGCATCTCTAATCCAAGATAGACTTTTAAATTGCTCGGACAAGACTACAGAGAAAATATGCTCAAGGTGTGGATCGTTTGTGTCCATTTCAAAGAAAAATTCCCAACTAACATGCCTGTTATGTGGCAAAAATGATGCAATCAGCAACATTTGCTTGCCATATGTGCTCAAATATCTGGTCGCTGAATTGGCCTCTGTCAATATTCGAGTTAAATTTGATACCACTCAGCCAAAATTAACTAATTATTTAACAGAAACCTAATTTTTAAATAAAATTATTTTAAAACTCATCAATTGTGCTATTTTATTTTTTTTATTTTTTTAAAAAGTAGTTTGGCAAAAGTTTTTTCCAGGGCAGTTGCGAATGGCAGAGCCTTCTTTTCAGCCCACATGGTTGCAATATCATTAAAATATGTATTAATTATATGTGTACAATTAGATTAGAAAAATTAATATCTATATTTTATATAAATTGTTAAATTAAATTTCTGCCAAGATTGTTGTGTTTATGATTGAATCAAAGGGTGTTTTGTGCTTTAAATTGTTTCTGAAGCAGTTTTGAAGCAGAAAGTCCTGGACCTCGTGAGCTATTAATTCGTGGCTTTGTCTGGTGGTGATAAATTTTGAAAAAAGCTTCTTTGTACTATTTTAAGATTCGATAAAAATGTTAAATCAAATTTTTTGATACATTTCAGTTTTGTGATCGGTTTTGGTACCTTAAGTATTTTACTCAAGGCTTTGTTTTGTATTCTTTGTATCTTTTCTTTAATTTTATCATTGCAAGCTATGAATGGTATGAAACTGTATTGAATGAGATTGTAGTTAATTTGTAAATCGTTAGTAAAGTAAAAATAAACTAAAAAAAATTAGCAAATTGAAGTATATGATCAATTTTTGATGCTCTAAATTATCAAATCAAACTAAACTATAAAATAATAAAATTGATCATAAACTTCATCTTGCCTAAAAATTGCTTTTAATGATAAAAATCAAACAGGATAAAATTCAAGATATTTCCTTTAATACAATTTTAAATCATTTGATAGTTTTTTGACGTTATCTTTTTCAATATTTGAAATATCTTTGATGCACTTTTTAGGATATGTCGAAATTTTCGGAAAAAATTTTATTTTGAATTATCGAACAGATTTTCTTGAATTTTTTAACCAAAAAAAGTTCTAAATTTTTCATTTTAGTTCGATTTTTTTTTGATTTTGAACAAATAAAATAAAGTATAAATCAAAGAATCTAATCGCATGTTACGAAAATTAAATTTTTTCTTTTTAAAGTTTAATTTACTAACCCAAACCTTGCTTAATTTAGATAAGAAAATATTTATTTATTTATGTAAATTAAGCATTGTAAAAGATATTGAAAAAGATAACCTCAAAAAACTATCAAATGATTTAAATTTAATAAAAGGAATATTTTGAATTTCATCCTATCCTTGATTTTTATTATTAGAACCAATTTTTTAGTCTTTTTTTGCTATAGGATTTTAATATTGAACAGAAATAAAATCTTGCCATATAATACATTTTCAACAGCTTCTTTATAAAACTTTTATAAATCAATCAATTGTCTCAACTAGAATTTTTTTTTGAGAAAAACAAATAAAATTCATATTTAAGCAAATAAGTAAACTTGACTAATTTTTCCTAGTTCTTCTAATGAACCGGGCTACGTTGCAGACCCCCTTTTCTTTGAATTTTAATAAAGCAAACAAACATATATGTTTTAAGCATACATGATTCAATTCATTGATTTCATATATACTATTAAATTTTTGTAAATTTTTGCAAGATAGCACGCAAATACAAAATTACTCGATCTACAGGTTCAACTTAAATTAAGATTAATTACAAAATGTTACAATTTATTTGTTACATTGTTATTTTAGTAATAAATCAAATCAAAAAATTTTAATATTAAAAAAAAAAGAAGGAGCTTAAATAATTTTTTAATTAATGCATCGATTTTATTGTATAAGTCACTCATTTTTTTTCATACTTAATCACATCTTCAGCTTTTTAAAAAAATCGATATAAAGATCCAAACAAACAAAAAACGCCAATATGGTTCTCTGTATCTCTTAGTTGATTGTCAAAATGACGCATCACTTCTAGACGAAAAAGCAGGTTTTTCTCTTTTTACTTGAAACAATAATTTTTGCTCATGATTTTTTCAAATAAAAAAACTTATACATTAAACTTTAATTTGCTCCCGATTATTTATTATACCAATTACATTTTTGTTAAAGAGATTAAGATTCAATCTTAAATTTTCAGCTTTTAATTTTTAAAACCAAAATTAATGACCTAAATTTTTAAAATAAAACTTGTTTCGTTCATGATCAAAGCTTCATTAAAATAGCAAGAGAGAACCTCTATCATATTTCTATGATCTACTTTTTTTTAAAGTGTGAATATTTCTAAATTCTTTAGGTATATGATGACTGAGTTATTCTCATTTAGAAATAGAACAGAATCTTGAAAATTTTATCTATTTTAAATTTCATTGTGAATTTGCTTCATATTTTTTTAATGTACGATACTTTAGAAAAGAATTGAAATTCATCTGATCTCAAGTCATTTCTAGAGTCGTGAAACACAGACTTTTCTTTAAATGAATAAGTTAATTATATATAAGAAAAAGATTAAAAAACTTTTAGAAACCAAAAGTACTATGGTTTATATCGAAGAATTAAAAATTTTTTAAAAAGTAACTCATCATGTTTTTATATATTTTTTTCTTGATTTTAAACAAATTATTTTTATTATTTTCTAGTTTTCATTTTGGATTAATAAATTTTTTCATGTTGTGTTATATTTATTGTTTTTATTTTCTCTATAAAAATAATTAAGCTCAGGCAACAAAGCTAAAGCTTACTACTTTTTAGTATTTAAGAATCGCTTTTAAATTTTCTTTAAGTTAAAAAATTAAAGCGTAGATTTTTTTAAGTTTTTAATTAAAGTGCAATGATCTATTAGGTTAAATTAGAAATTCCTTTAAAAAAAATTCTCTAAATTTATCCAAAATTTTCAACTCAGCAAATATTAAGTTTTTTTTTTTGCTAAGAAAAATTAGATAGAAAAAATTTTCTTCCAGCCAATTTACTACAAAAAAAGAAATTAAAATAATAAATTTTCAAATAAATAATATTTGACAAAAAAAA
>QEOQ01000558.1:1904-33808 GCA_010279815.1 Brachionus plicatilis | reverse complement strand
TTTTATTTTTCCACATCCACACGATGGATTGCATATATGCGATTCTTTAAAAAAAGTATATTTTCCATACAAATCTTCAAAAAGAAATATTTTTTATTGTTACTTTCATATCTTTAAGACTCTAAACGAATTTGATTTAAATCACAGAGTTCTGTCAATAACTACAGACAATGCACCAAATATGGTTAGTGGAATGGAATACTTACAAGCTGATCATACAATAAATTCAATCATTCACATGCGATGTTCGGCTCATATCTTAAATTTAGCTGTAAAATATGGTCTCGACTGTAAAGAAATAAGTCAATCGATTTCAAAAATAAGATATGTTTGTAAAAAAGTTAATGCGTCTTCGAAATTGGAAGCCGATTTAACAGCTCACCAGAAGACATGTAAAGAGAAAGAATTGTCAGTGTCGCTTGATATTGAAATCAGATGGAATTCGACTTTTGACATGATAGATAGAGCAATGAAAATTAGAAAATATTTGACTGCAATTTCAAAAGACTTAAACGATGAGAAACCAGAAGAAAATATACTCTTAGATTTAGAAGATTTTAACAATACCAGTCTAGTTTTAGAAATTCTTGAACCGTTTAATCAAAGTAATTAATTTAAAAAAATAATTTTTAAAACGTTTTAATTATTATTTTTAAATTAGGTACATTGGACTTATCAGGTGATAACTACAACTCTTGTAGTCATTTGTATTTGATATTCAATCAATTGAAAAAACACTTAGAAGAACGTTTAAAAGATAGGAAATTTTATAATTTGAAGCTAACAATAGAATCGATGTTAATGAAGTTAAAAGAGTATTGGGAAAAAATTAAGCAAATGGCTTATTTTTAATTTTTAGCATTCTAGATCCACGTTTTAAGAAAGTTTTTTAGAGAGAAACGATAAGAAAATAGGTATAAAGTTGTTAGAAGATTTGCTGAAAGAATACAAACAAAAATATCCAGATACTGAAAAAGAAAGTTCATCGAATTTGAAAGGTTTGTTGTTTTTGAAATTCTTTACTTAACTCTTATTTTATTTTATTTTAAGATAAGCCTTTGTCGATGTTAGATAGAATGTTTAAGAATAAAAATTGTGTTTCTGAGAGTAGATCGTCTACTGAACTCGTTCAATATTTAAATGCACCAAGAGTTGATAATATACCTGGCTTTGATGCAATTTTATGGTGGTCAAAATCGAGCTTTCATTATTTAAAGAAAATTGCTAAAGATTACTTAGGTGTAACTCCTTCTAGTGTTCCTTCTGAACAGACTTTTTCAGCAGCTGGGCTAACAATAACAAAAGATAGAACTTCTTTAAGTTCAAACAGTGTAAAAAACTTAATGTGTTTGAATTCTTGGATAAATAAATTGTAAAATCTTTCTTTATTTTTAATTAATGGTTTGTTTCTAATAAAAATTTTGAACTTAAATTTGTTAATTTTATATTAATTCAATATATTGTAATATGATAAACATTTATAACTGAGACTGACTTGAATTTATGGCATATAGTCTGCCTAACAAATTTCACGCTCTTGTAGCGTTGCCTTACTATTACAACTACTATTACTCCTACTACTAAAATTTGAATTAATTTAAGTGTAATTGAATTGAAATTAAAACGGCTGAGCCGGCTTGGATCCGGTTTTTAACCGGTTTTATTTTTAAAATCGGCTTTAAAAACCGGCTCCATTTATTAAAATCGGCTTTAAAACCGGCTTTAATTTAAAGCCGGTTTTAATAAAAAACCGAATTGAAGCCGGTTTCATAGAGCTGGTCTACCAGCCCTAGTCATTTACAAATCTCTTCATTATTTCACTTCTGAGACGATTTGTAAATGGCTTATTATTGACTTAATTTTTTTTAGATTTTTTAAAAATAATATATTTTAAACTTAAATATAAGAATACTTATGGTTTCAATAGCTTCGCTATCACTGGAACTACTATAAGTTCTTTCGGCCTTTCTTTTGGTTCCTGGTGAAAAGAGAGAACTGTCAGTTTCACCCCCAATAATTAATTTTTTAATGGCTTCATTTTCGCTATTAAGTTTCGAAACATTTGTGTTTAGCTTATTAATGTTTTCATCAGAGTTGGTCAAAAGTCAAAGTCATGAAGTCAAAGTCAAGTCTGGACTTTGACTTTGAAATTATTTTAAACTCAAGTCAAAGTCAGTCTTTGACTTTGACTTTTAACGATTCTGACTTTAAAGTTTGACTTTTGACCAACTCTGATTTTCATTCATTGTAAATAAAGTTTGTTCTAAAGTGGACGGTTTGATGACTTTATCTAATTCAAGAGCTTATATTAGTCAATATTAAATTATATTTTTACTTTACTCGAGAAACAAAAAACGTCGAACAAAACGTCAAAAAATACGTGATTGTTTTCATGAGCATTTAGACCATAAAAAACATTTTTGTTTTTGCATTTTTGTTTATTGTTTATAATTAGCTTTTTTAAAATTTGTACAAAATTTACTTTTTTTTACTAAAAATTACAAAAATTTACCACTATTAAATAAAATTTCACGTAAAATTACGTGAAAAAAAGTAATTTTTTTTTTTCGCATTCAGGACCAAAAAATTTCAAAAAAGTCAAAAAATGCCAAAATTCTCAAAAAAAGTAGTATTTTTTGGAATTTTACTTTTTACGTAAAATTACGAAATTTCCGGTAATTTTACGTAAAATTACGTAAAATCCGGTAAAATTACTTTTTTTTACTTTGGTAATTTTACGTAATTTTACGTGAAATTACCGGAAATTACGTAAAATTACGTAATTTCACGTAATTTCACGTAAAAACAGTTTTTCGTAGCAGTACTGTAGGTTTTTAATTTAAAGAAACGAAAAATTTTCAAATTTTTCATACAAATCTCTAAACTCTAATCTAGAAAAAAAAATTTCAAAAATTTAGCCTTTTCAAGCAAAATTTTTTTTTAAAAAAATTTGGCATTTTCTTTTAAAATAAAATTTTTTCAAATTTTGTTACACTTAAGGGAATTTTTTCCGCTGATATGGTCTGATTGCAAATTTCGTCATCCGTATTTGATTACGTATTTGTATTTGATTTTGAATTTGGCCGCCGGTCTGACCGCCAAAGTGGCCGTCCGCCTTTATAACCGTCCGTCTAGGCGGTCTTGTTCACGTTTCAAAAAATTTTTGGCCGCATCAATGCCCGTTTGTACAGTTCTCAACACTAGAAAAAATGGTATATCTTGGAGCATTTAAAAATTATGGTCGTTTTGATGTTAATTAACTGCTTTGTCTATTTGCGATCATCGCTGCTGACTTTTCTTTATAAAAAAGATGATATAAATATAACGATAGAAAAAAAAAATATAATTTTTAAAAATTATATAATTTGTTTTTATTTAAATTTTAGTACTTGAACTGACAGAACAGTTAGAAAATTGAAAAATTAGACATTTCTTTAGAAAAAATGAGGTGATAGCAAAATGTATTTGTGTAGCCGCTTTAGCGACTTGACATACAGATACAAATTTAAGGAAGTTGAAAAGATAATTTTCTTTAGTATATTTAGTTCTAATATTTTTGCTTTTGCATTTATGAGGTATTGTGAAATACAAATACAATTTGAAAAATATTCTTCCTTTTTTAATGAATTAAAATTAAAGTACATAAAATATATTTTTGAAAAATACTGCAACAAAGTGCAACATACTTAGTTCCACCTGTATTACCTTAAATTAAATTATTATTTTCTTTTTTATTAGTAAATTAAACCAATAATCAATTTAAATCTTATTGATATTTTATTTTTTGTCTTATTAAAACATGAGAATAAAATCATTTTTACAATACCTATTTTTGACATAACTTGTAGAATTATTTTTCTTAATGAAGAGACGATCTCAGCTTGCAAACAATTATATGAAAAAGTGAATTAGGTCGCTGTTACAAATCAAAAAAATTGGAAAAAAAATTGAAAAAAAAGTGAAAAAAAAAGGAAAAAAAATGAAAAAAAAAATTGAAAAAAAAATTAAAATTAAATTTTTTTTGAGTTTTTAAGTAATTTTATTTTTACAAGTTTTAATAAACAATAAACGTTTTTTTACATTTTTTTATTTATTTTTAAATTAAAAAAAAGTAGCTTTAGACAGAGTATATTTTGACTGACTTATCTAAAGATGCCGAAACCAGTGACTTGGCGTTTGCTCCAAATCGCACACCGGTAACTAATCCAGTATGCTCTTCCAAGACCTTGAGCACTTCCCATTGTTTAACTTGATAAACCCTCACATCCGATCCAGCACATGCCAAAAAGCTTCCACTGTAATCAAAAACTAAATCTTTAATTTCGTACTTATTTTCAAGCTCTATTGTTTTTATATTCTTCAATTTTCTCAAATCCCACAGTTTAATTACCGAGTCTTCGGCTGCAGTGGCCAAATAATATCCATTTTCAGAAAAGGCCAGACTGGTTATCCCGCCTGAATGACCAGGAAAATTTGCCAAATTTGATTTGCTCTTCAGATCCCAAATTTTAATTTCCGACTCAGCTGTTCCTGTCGCAAATATCAATCCGTCGGGATGAAATTTTGCACAAGTCAGAGGCACCGAGTTGCCGCCAGTCAAATGCGGCTCTCCTTCTGCAGTAGGAGCACTTGCAGCTGACGAAACCTTTAAAAGCATCTTTCCGGTTCGAATGTCCGAAAAGGCCCAGTGTTCATCGAGCGAACACGACAACAAATAGTCTCCCAATGGATGAAGAGAAATGCCAGTAACAGACGAGTCGTGAATTTTCAAAAATTGAACTTGCTGCGATACTGGAACAGACCAAATTCTGATGGTTGAATCAGCGCTGGCTGTGATGCAAGTCTCTTCTTCGGGATGATAAATTACTTGAGTTATTTTTTTTGTGTGTCCTTTGAATGTGGCCACAATCTGTTCTTTTGAATTGTCAAAAACAACAGCTGTTTTATCATTGCCACCCGTTACAATGCGATTAGAGTCGTTTAGCTTTATATCCAAAGCTGTTATGCCAGTGATGCTTGCACTATGCAAACCTGTATGAGATCCGACGGTGTGCATGCTTTTAATCTCATCAACACTTGCCAACTCTTCGGGAACCTTTTTGCCCTTTTGTTTTCTCATCTGTGTCAACGCTGCTGACTTTTCTTGTAGTTTTTGCGAAACTTCTTCAGAAATGCCTTCTTCAGGCGCAGGCCGTGTCTCTCCGCTTGTCTCAGAAGCATACATAGTTTGTGGTACCACATTGTTTAAAGCAGCATGCGGTTTGAGCGTGGCCAGTGCCTCTCTGGCTGCGTTCACCTCTTTGTTTAGTCTTGCAATGACACGACAAGCAGCGTCATGCTGATAAAGAGCATGAGACAGTTCTTGTCTAGCTGTTTGCAGCTGTTGTCGAAGTGTAAAACTGTGCAGCATTACTGCATCCCACTCGTCTTGAAGGCATTTGAGCAAAGCAGGTATGCTGGTGACCGATGGAGGCTTTGGTTTAACAAGTGCATTTGCTGCAAAATTAAAGCAAAATAAAATTAATAGAAAATAAAATTAATAGAAAATAAAATTAATAGAAAATAAAATTAAAACAAATTCTAGCGATTGAGCCCTTTGTTCAAAATTTACTTTTAATATCAACAATTTGTTCAGGCGACAAAGCTTCATTGGTCATTGGATCTGTACCATTTTCATCAATGTACTTTAGTATCAATCGTTTTTCATAAATGTGACCTGACACTTGAGATATCACTGGTTGATCTGGAACTTCATTGCTTACTTTAAAAAAATAAATCAGAATTAGAAAAAAACTTTTTTTTCTGGTACTATTTAATTAAATTACATGCACAGACAAGGGCCATTTTTTTAAAATCTTTTTTCAATGCTTTTTTCTTAATTGGTTTGAGTCAGTTACAATCGATTGAGAAAAGAAAAAAAGCAGAAATTAAACATTTAAACTTTTTTTACACGTGTATAAAACACAAAATAAAAAATAATGCAAATTCAAAAAAAAAATACATTTGTTTCATTTCATGTCTTAATTTTAATGAAATTTTCAATCAAAATTTAGAAATCACACTTATTTTGACTGGGGTTAGATTTAAAACAAATTTAAACAAAGCCATTTAAATCTTTCATTTGTCTTGAATGATACATATAAGGAAAATAAAATATAAATAACATTTTACATATAGTTCAAGCTCTTCAGATATTTATTTTTCTTTAACACTCATAAGACCGATGTTAATTTGACACTTTCTTTTTGCTGATTTATCTTATAAATAGTTATTCATACTTGTTTAACAAACTTGTTTAAAAATCTGTCCGATTTATGATCAAATGCTACTTTTAATTAAAAAAACAAGAATTTATTTTTGCAAGAATGCCATATTTTAATTCCAGTCTGATCATTGGAATTTTTATCTTTATGTAATTTAAAATATTTTTTGTCTCTATTAAAGAAGTCTAAATTTTGCACAATCTTAAAATTTTTTTTAAATATTGAATTTTTAATTTTTTTTATTCTTTTTCCTCAAAAAAAATTATTTCCTGTTTTATTCAACCTGCATGAAGTCGTGAAACTATTGAATTAAATAAAAAATATAAATAAACTCAAAATAATTTACTAATTCAATTTTCCAAAATATAATTTTGCCAAGAACTATGAAACTATGAGACTAATTATATTACGGTCATGCCAATTCACACAGTATTTTCCTGAACCTTCATGAAAATTTTTCACGAATTTTCCTTTTCTTTCGCAAATTGTCTTGATTTTTAAGTCAAAATATTTCTTTTCTTATTTTTTAATAAGAAGTCTTTTTTTTGACTTCCTAAAAAAATAAGAATAAGACAAATATTTTAATTTCAAAATAATCTTTTTTTAATTCAGTAAAAAAAGGCAGTGATTTGCAACGAAAATTAATGTAATTTTCAATGATTTTGGATTAATTACACTATTTTTCATAAAAAATGTGGTTAGTTTAGAAACATTTATGTAAAATCTTGTCTGCAAATTACTGCTGTAATTAATATGTTTAGATTTTTGAAGATTTTCTTTAATCATCCTATTTTTTGACAAATAAAGAGAGTATCAAGGGTTGCGTTAAATATGAAAATTTTTCAAAGAATATAAAAGATAATACAACATTAAAATTATTATTACAGAGATGGGAACACACGTAGACATTGCGTCTTTTATTAATAATAGGATAAGTTGTGAAGTACGTAATTTTCGATTGTTTTTTTTCGGTAAATCAAGAAAGCTTGACTCAATCTGATTTAGATTTGCTATTGTAACTTTAGTTCCATTTAGTTTCGAGGAGAAACATAACATAAGCTTTGAAATCAATTATAAAGCTTCACTATGAGACAATATTTTCTGTTTGTCTGATTCATCATCGTCGTATTCCACCATCTTCTTGTTCAACTTGTTCAATTCGTTTCAGTTACACAAGGTCAACTTGAATTTTTTCGACATCTTTATTAGATCTAGTAAAGGTGAATCTGGGTAAAAAGAATGGGATTTTTTGAAACAATGTAAAGCCTAACTGTAATTTTCGACTTACGTTTCAAAAAAATCAAAGAGATTGTGCACATTTTAACAGATTAAATTTTTTTTTCACTGAGAGGAAACTGTAAGCTTACGGTGTTCTTGAATTTGGATTGCATTTAAACAAAATTTTTTTTTTCTAATTTAAAATTATTTTTATTCTTATTAGATATATTTTTATTCTTGATTTAATCTTCTTCTTTGTATTATTTCTTTAGAATTCATATCAATAATCTGGACAAAAGTATTATCTAAATTGAATTGAGCCTTAAAGTGAAAAAAGCTACTTTTAAAATTTAGACCAACTAACTTATTAGAACTCGAACCTCTTATTAATTTTTTTTGCTATAACACTTAAGTTAAAAAATTGGTTAGCATTTGTTTCAATCCATAGAAAAGGAGGAATGCTTTTAAACTTAACTTCATTTTTAAAAATAATGCCACATGCTTTGCATTGTTTTTGTCCATGTAAAATATTCAAAACTATATTTGAAACTATATTTTCAAATTCTTAATAAGATGAGCTTGTCAAACGATTATTTCGGCTACCTTTCTTAAGGCAACTAATTTCATCACATTTTCTCTATTGGAATTTCACATTTTCAGTGTTAAAAAGCAATTAAACTGGAATATTTAGAACTGTTATCGAAAATTGATAAAATTATATAAAAATTTTCCAGATACTAAATTTTTTAGTCTATTTTTAAGAAATATTACTAAAAATTTGAAAAACATTTTTTTCCTTATTTTTTTTTTGGAGCAAACTTTTGCAAAAAATAAGCACATTTTTATTTCTAGTAAAGCGATATTCGGCTTAAACGAGTTCGAGAAAATCGTGAAATTTTATAATTAATGTCAATGTAAATCAACCAACTTGTTCAAATTTTTTCGACTTAGACGGGTTTACCTGTTAAAGACTGTGATGTTTTTGGAATGTGCTTAGAATGAAAGAAACACGGATAACAAAAAGTGTCCTTCTATGGACACGTAAAAGGCGACGTATAGCAGGACGACCATGAAATGGGGAGAAGTTAGGGTAAAGGTCAAAGATCGAATAAGAAAGATGAATCTTTTTCCAAATGGATCCATTTTTGGTAATGATTTATGTTTTCAAAAGACAAAATCAATACAATTTTCAGCACATTTTTAGATTACACTTCCAAAAATTAAAAAAAGATAAAATAATTTTTTAAACAAGTCTTTATTATTTGAAGAAAAGATTAATAACTTGCAATTTTAATCGAGAAATTAAAAAAAAAATTGACTGTTTTGCTCAAGTTGGTACAAAATCCTAATCTTAATCTAAAGCTAAAATTGTTTCACTAATGAAATCGATCATTGACACGAATATTTAAAATCTTGTTACATCAGTTTTTTGTAAGTTGTCAAGAGAATAACTGTTGAGTTGTTTTTCGATAATGAGTTCATCGTTCAAATCTATTCCATAATTTGTTCTTCCATGTACTTTTTCCATTTGTTTTTTTTCTTTTTTGCGGCAAATTAAGTTTGACCAATTAAAGTAAAGTCTTTCATCAATTTCTTTAGATTTATTTCGACCGGTAATCAAACTTAATACTATGCCTGACACAAAGCATACACAGATTGACAATGCAGCATACCAAAGATAAGATAAACGATAAACATATGTAACACTTTAGAAAATGTTATTTAAAAAAAAATTAATTCTAAAAGCTGAAATAAAATTACTCGAATTTATCATCTTGTTGAATCATAGTCTTATTTGAATCCAAAAAGAGAGTATTTTCACAGTTTTTGATGCTAACTTGCTTTGAAATCGGTGGTACATTATACAATACAGCTCCAATTCCCAACCACAAATTTATGGCCGTGCTTATAACGAGTCCACAAAAGGCTCCAAATGAATTGGCAAATCTACAAAACATCCCTAATGAAATAACTCCCAACAAAGGGCCACCAAGTATTCCGAAAATTGATAAAGAAATTTGCAATACTGTTGCGCTCAAGTATTGGCAAAAGTACGCAATTCCAACCGTGATCAAACCAAACAAAGCTGCAATTAGTTTTGATATTAAAGTGGCTTTAGATTCGCCTAAAAGTGAATTTTTGAAAAAATATGGTTGCAATAAATCCTTTAGACACACAGCTGCCAAAGAATTGAGGCCTGATGAAACTGTACTTAAAGAAGCACTGTAAATACAGGCTACAAAAAGACCCGGTGCACCCGGAAGCTTTCCCAGTAAATCAATCACAAGATATGGCAATATTTGTTCACCTTTTTTTATTTTTCCGGATGTGAGTAAATCACATTCGAAATAAATTGCATAGGCAATTAGACCACTAATACAAGTTATTGTTAAAATTAGAAATGTTCCTACTAAATTTATATACAAGGCTCTAAATGAAAAAAAAGGGATTAAGAATTTAATTTTTAAAAATTTGCTGATTTTACTTTTGTGCATCTTTTACAGTTTTCATAGTAAGATATCGTTGAATAGTTGCTTGATTGCTACCGTAAACTGTTAATGAGGTAAAAAATCCACCAAAAATTAAGCTCCAAAATGTATGACGCGTGAAAGGACTTGCGTCAAAGCTTAAAACATTTTTAAAGTTAATTTATATATTAAATGATTAAAGATCAAACATCGTTTTTGCAGCAATCCTATCGATAATATAAGAGGCCTCATAATAAAAAAGAAAATCAATGATTTAATATTGTTAAAAATAAGGGAAAAAAATTATTAATTTAATTCAAAAAAGTTAAAAATGTTCAATTTTGTTCTAAATTATCAAAAAATAAAGAATCATTCAAGACTTTAATTTAAAATTATGATCGGCATCAAATACAGACTAGGCTTTTAATTCAGATCTTAAAACAGACATGTTTAATGTTGTCTCTTTTCGCCAAAAAAAGTAAATAATAAAGAAAAAATTAAATTAAGTAGACCATTTCCATGTAATTTATTAGTTAATAAATTAGGAAAATAACGTTTTTAAAGTAATTTCTTTACAGATTTAATTCCAGTTGTTTAAGTTTACTTCCTCAACGGTTATTATTTAAAATATGATATTTTAAAAATTCTACTGAATAATTTCTTAATAAAAAAATGATTTGAGTGATTATTAATTACACAATTGCCATGAAAAAACATTGGAAATATTAAATTAAAGATATATTCAAATAAATAATCTCAGTGAATTTTTTGCTCAAATTTGTTTTTAAGTGAATAAGAAATTCTTCAAGTTTTTAAATTTTTTAGAACTTATATAAAATTTAGTCAAATTGAAGTTTCAGATCAAATTTTAAAATCAAAACGATTTTTAAAATTTTTCAAACTTAATTAAAAATTGATATTAAAAAATTAGATATTTTATGTCTAATAATGGTTCATTATCAAAATTAACATCAAAACGATTAACCAGTAATTTATTTAACAAAACTAATCAATAATTTAAATAATTCAGGTTAATTTAATTCAGAAATTCAAATTCATAACTTTCATATTAATTTGTTCACAAATATATTTATTCAAACTGTAAAATATTTCATTTTTTCATTTAAACAAATGTTAAATTTTAAAACATTAAATTTTTTTGTCTTTAAAAGTTTTTATTAAAATCAATTAAAACATTTGAATTATCAAAGTTCATTAAAAAGGAATATTTTAAAGTTTTAAATGAAATATATGAAAATATACTCGAAATGACGTGTCAAATAATTTTAAAAAAGAATGTAACACTACATTTTGATTTTGATCTCAAAACCTCAATTTGCTAAAATTTATCTTTCCTTTAAAAAAGCTGATTAAATATAGCTCAATTGTTACGATCTGAAAAATGATTTTTACATTTCTCTTATAATTCAATAAACACAATCAGCATTTATCTTAATAAGACTCTCTAAAAAGGTCAAATTCTAATATCCCTATAGGGGACTAATACAAAAAATTAAAATTAAACAAACGTTTAAAATTATCAATAGATTAAAAAAATGTATTAATTAAAAAGATGTAAGCTTTTTTTACCTGGTATTTTACCTATGAATTTCAATTTTTTTCTTGAAATTATTAAAAAAAAAGTCAAGTATTCTCATTTTACTCAATTTTAAATAATAATTGATTCCGAAAACACTAATGGTACAACATATTTAAAGATTTAGTTCAGAAATCACTGCAACATATTTAAAGCTGATGATGGTTATCTTAATTGATTTGAAGATAAGAAACCGATTTAGAAATCTTCGAAAGTAATGACTGATTTCATTTTTCAATTTTTTAATAAAAATATTTTATTGAGCTCGTTAATGAAATAATTAAAATAATAAAAATATATATATTTACTCAAAAAATTCAATTCTGTCCGACTCATAAAGTCTATTCCAAACTTGTGAAACACCACCAGCACTGGCTGTTCCTTTAATTATAATTGCAAAGAGCCCTTTAAAATAAAAAAGATAAATTAAATTTCTAATTTTTTCATATAGACTCACCCGAAAACATTATTAAAACTTGAAATCTAAACATGCATTTATTTAAAATTAAAATTTTTTTTATTAATATTTATTTATTCAAAATATACGTATCAGTCCATATTACAGCCTTGAATAAAAAATTTAAAACTATATTTATTTAAAAATACAACAAAATTACTTTGATACCTCCTACTGAAGTATAAACAGTACAAACAGCACCTGTGACAAAAATTGATATCCATAATGGTACTCCTAAGACTTGCTGTATTGCAACTGATGGCGTATACAAAACAATGGACATATAGAGAATCATCTGAAGGCAAAATATTAGTGAGGCTGTTACCCTAACTGTTTGATTAAATCTCATCTGCAAATACTTGATGAAATATTTTAATTAACGAAATTAAGGATTCAAAATAATTAACCTCATAAGCACTGGTTATTTTTAACTTATGATATAAAGGTAGGTAGACATGTGCAGCAAAGGGTTGAGTTAAAAAATAAGAGAATCCAATAAGCCAATACATTGAACCATATCTATACATTTCTTGTGAAAATCCCAGTATTGATATAGCTGACGTAAAGCTTGCTAAAATTGACATTGCTACAGGAAATATGTGCAATTTCCGTCCACCTAGTAGAAATTCATCTATGGTACTTTTTTTTCGGTCTTTTAAAGCAAAATAAAATCCAATCAATGCACTCACACTGAGCATGATGGCAAAAACGGCGTAATCAATCGCTGAAAAATTAACTTCTGCCATTTTTGTTTAACAAAAAAAAGTAAATTTTTTAATCTAAAACTAAAACAGAAACAATTTTATCAATTCAGTGAAATATCACTAAAGGAAATAAATTATATTTAAATCTCCTGTGTAACAGGTCTTATCTTACTAATAGCTTAAAAAGATAAGAGATATAATTAAATTTTGATCAAATATCTATTCATTTTGTTTGGTAGGTGCTAACAGCTGATTTAAATTTATCAATTTTGAATTGTTTCAAAGCTATCTCTGACCGTAAAAATAAATTTTCATTTAATAGAAGACAAAAAATATTAAGAATAAAATAATACACTAGCAAAAGACGCTTAAAAATTTTGACATTATCTATTTTAAAAAAATTTTGCTTTTTCAAGGCAAATATCAAATTCTATTTTATGACATTAAGAGAGTTTTTTCTCTTGTTTGTGTTTAATAATTTAGAATGTCTCAGATGAAATTGATTCAAGACAAAAATTATTTTACATATGATTTTGATTAGAATTTTACAATTAATATTGCCAACGCTAAAAAAACTTTCAAAGTGGTCACTGATGTTGAACTTTTCTGATTCAGAGTGCAATAGTGAAACTCAATGATATGTGTTCATTTGAAGGCATGAAAATTAAATGACAACAAAGAGACATTTTTAGCATTCATTCGTCTATTAGTTGAAGTAACACTTGAATGCTTTCTTAGCATTTCTTCTTTTTTTCCTGAACCGTCAAATATTAAAACATGTGTAATCTGTTACCCTCTTTTTCAATATTTTTAATTTACCAATACTTAACATATTTAATTTTTATTTAATTTTTTTTAAATATTTATAACTGAAGGATACAGACAAAGAAATAAATAAATTGGTGACAAATGAAAGTTATGTTTCACAAAAATGTAATCATCAAAATTTTTATTTAAAACTGCAAAAATATTTGGTCAAGTACCCTTGCAATTCACTAATTTAAAATTTTTGATATTGTTGTTATTATTAATATTTTCTAAATATTAACCTCTTGACAAAATCTCTTTTTATGATACTTTGAAGCAGAGTTGTTTCTGCTTTGATGCAATTATTTTTAACCTAAGTTAAATTCTAACAATTTAAAAATTTGTCCATATTCGTTTTTTCAAATGTAAGTACAGTTGTTAACTTTGGACGAGTGTTTTTGTCGCATAAAAAAAACGCATGAAAAAAATATGCATAGCATAAAGACAATTTAGTTAAGCATTTAATTATTTTTCTAAAAGTGCATAATAAAAAGCAACATAGATTAAAAAAATCATTAAAGCATTAAAATAAAATATGAATGTTGGGGAGCTTCAACCAGAGTTGTTTAAAACTCACAAGTCATAAAGATCCTATTCTTTCAACAAAAGAGACCTTGTGGTCATCCACGCAAAGCTCGATCAGCTCTAATCAATGCATAGCTAGTTTTTTTCATCTATGATATTTTTTTAAGTGATTTTTAATTTTCTATGCGTTAGAGTAAATTTCATGCTATTCTAATAAATTTTTTATGCTGTTAGTGTTTATTTTTTTATGCAGAAAAAATTTGCTAAAAAGCTATAAAAAGTATTTTGTTATGCGTCAAAGGATTTTTCCCGTTAACTTTTTTTTAAAGTTGTTTTTGCACTATTTCAAAATTAACCTGACATATTTATCTGGATACAATAATTTCTCCTTGAGTAATAAATATATTTTGATCCATTCCACTTTCAAAGGCTTCTTCAAAATAATTGTCTAATTAAATAATTGTCTAATATGTCTTTGTTTTTTTCTTAATAAAATATACTTTAAATTAAATTTGAGTTTGATGGTTAAAAAATATGAATTTTAAAGTTAATATTTAATAGTTTATCTTTTAAAATGAAAAGCTCATGCAAGATGTTGGATGATATATCTATGAGCAATAAATTTGAAAGAAAACATAAGATTGTATGCATCCGTGACAGTGTTTCTGAAAAAGAATTTTAATAATGGCACAGTGTATTCAAAAGGTCTTTAATTTAAAGTGGATTGTCGAGAGAGTTTAAATTTTATTAAAGAAGAAAAAAAGACAATGTTTGATAATGTCTAATGTAAAATTAAATATTAATCGATATGCTCAATGTTTTTTTGGATTTTTCTTTTTATAGTCTTCACATTTTTATGTTGTTGATTTTAATTTGGTCTTTAAAGTTTTCAAATAAAAATTGAAATGATTTGACTCTTTTAAAATTTACTAAAAATCAATTTGTAAATAACGTTTTAAAAATTAAAAATTAAATTTAAAATGAACAGCAAAATTTTGATGCTTTTATTATTTAAAAAAATTAAATTCTAATTTTTTCAACAATCAAACTTTTTCCTCGATTCATCACAAGATAAATTTTCAGTGACAAGTTTTGAGAAGTATCTTATAAGTCTTGATGACGCATTAAAATAATAATTTTAGAGTTTTATTAGGACCTAAACCCGTGATAATGCTATTGGATTATGGGTTCTTAATTAAAAATGTTTTAGCACGGACTAGATGTACTTTGGTGCAACATAATCCAACGACGGGATACGGTTTTTATTTATCTTCTTTTTATCAGTTTTTTTTTTAAATTCATTTATCCTCTTTAATTAAAATAAGCTTTATTTAAAGTACTTTTTTATCAGAAGGATATCAATAAATAAAACATTATTATTAGGTTTTTTACTTAAATAAATAGCGAACAGTTTAGTCAAATAAAGTATTTCTATGTAAAAATTAAAAAAGACTGATCTAAAAAATTTTCGTTTAAATTAGAAATAAATTAATAAGAAATTTTAAATGGGAAAAAAGTCATTATAATAAAAATAATTTATTACATATGTCTTGTGTTTCCAAAATTGATCCCACTTTGATTTGCATGTTTATTTGACCCATACTGTAAATTTATCACTTTACTGCCTTGTTTGAGTTGTTCTTCAGAGAATTGTCTAACATTTCTTTCAGCTTCTTTGGGCCCTAGTCCTTTATGGCCGTTTTTCTGCGCTTTTCGACCGATCGCATGAATGCACACGCAAACTTGATGCAAATTTTGGCCGTCCCAAAGATCTACTGTTTGAAATATTTCAGCATCATTTAAGCCATATTCTTTACAAGCTCTAGTGAACAATTCAATGTTTTCCATTAATTTGAAAACTAAACTGCCAGAATTTATTCTAGGTATTTTGTTAGGTATTAATGTATTTATTAATTTGCATAACTTTTGACCATCATGCAACTGATTCTTGAAATTTTCGATACTACCAGAACAATCAAATTGCTCTTCAATCAATAACGAAATCCATTCAAGGGCTTCTTGTGCTTGTTTAGGATCATATTTAGCCAAAATTTTTTCATGAGCTTCACGAGCAAAGCCTGATTTAGTTGCTCTGGACATTATTTTAACAAGGCTTAATATAAATATTTTTAATTAAATTATTTTTGAATTAATTTTATCCAATAAAGAAAACCAATTTTTTATTTTTTGATTATTTTAAATAATTATTTTTCTCAACCTATAAATAAATAAAAAAGTGAAATAAAAAATTGCACCTTTCATAATTTAATTGTTAAATTAAAATATATATACTTAACCTTATTCTTGAAAGAATAGGGTTTTTTTTGTTTCATTTTATGGCATAAATTGATGCTAATGATCACGACCAAAAATTATTATTATAAAAATAGGTTTTGATCAATTTTTAATTTTAAAATTAAATAAATACGATTATTTCAAGGTGAGCAAACCATGTTTTTCCATAATCAAATACAGCGGAATTACCACAAAGGATTAAGTGATGCTCAAGCTCCCGAATTAAAAATGAAAAAGGACTGAGCTCATTTTCAAAAAATTTCATTCATCAAAAATACTCACGTTTTTTTAATAAAATTTTAAATTTTCAAAAAAAACAAAAAATTAATATATCTTTAATCATTTTGTTTTTAACTCATAAATTAAATATTTTTATGTAACTTCCATCTAATAAATGTAATTTTCTTAGAAAATTTTTTAAACTTCTTTCAATCTGAACATGCCTGGCTAAGTATAATTTAAAATTTTACGTTTACAAAATTGTTACACAGTTTTGAATTTATTAACAAATAAGCAAAGCATTGGTATAAAATTGCGTCTTTAAATGGAGTTTTAGGTTTATTTTAAACACTAATCTTTGGTCATGATCACTTAATTATGGTCTTAACTTCGTTTGCCTGTTTTCTTTGAAAAGTAAATTTTGTTTCAAAATTCTCAAATAAGTTTTTGCGATTTTTTAAGTTTTGAAATAAAAATTTAAAAGCTCAACTTCTTGATACATTGCTTTTAGATAAATGCATTATTCAAAATCTAAAGCAAAATGATTTGAAAATTGAGAAAAAATTACACTTTTCCTTTTTTCCCTGTAGCTATTTTATACCTGAAACATCTTCAAAAATTACTAAAATTTATTAAACCAATAAATATTTTTTTTTAGCTTAAGTAGTTTTTGACTGTCTTAGAACCCATAAAAAATGTTTGAAAAAAATGATAAGAAAACAGTTTTGGCGTCTCTTTAAAATCTTTAGTTGTTTTTTAAATCATTGACATCTAATCTATAACTGGTTTTGATTTTTTTAAATAAAGACTTGAATTTTAATTTTTGTATTAAGTTTTTTCAAAAATTAAATTAGATGCTGACTTTTAATTTATTTTAGAAAGTCTAAATCGTCTTAGAATTTCTATTTGAAGCATGAATTTAAATTACTTGGAACTTCTTTAGCCTAAAAAAAATAAAAAAATAGTTAACAATCAATTTTAATTTTAGTGATAAAATTACTGTAAACTCGATTAAGTGTGATATTTTGCCAAAATAAAATCCAAATTTAACTTTTACTCTAACAAAAAAATTGTTTTTATCCTACAAAAAATAAAATTAAAAAAATTGTTTAGTGAATTTCGAAATAGAAATTAAGTCAAATTTAAGCTTTTTTGAATATTTGAAGCTGACTCTTAGAGCATTTTTTGTGAGATAAAAATTAAAATTTTAAAATTTTTACACATTTTTATGGCATTATGAGTTCTGGCGCAAACAACAAAAACAAAATATAAAAATGCCCAATCTTAATTTCTGAAGGACCAATTAACTTTACAATTTTTTTAATTTCATTTTTTTTTGAGAGTGAAGATAATTTTTTTGTTAGAGTAAATGTTAAATTTGGGCTAAATTTTTGCAAAATATCCCATATTCAGGGTATTTTTTGGCTAATTCAATTTGAATCTGCCATAGACTCAAATAAATAGAATAAAAATAAAATTTAAATTGTTATAACATAGAAACTATGCAGTTAACTCTCATAGAAAAAAGGTTTGATTTGGGCTTTACTCGTATACTCATTAACAGAGAGTTCCGTGTTAACGATATCATTATTAAAAAATTGGCGTTGTGAAATTCAGTTTAATTTGAACAAACATATTTGATTTTTGAAAAATTTTAAACCAAAAATTAACTTTAGCCAAATAATAAAACATCAAACAATTTAATTTCATAATTGATTTGATTGATTTAAAAGAAATTTAGGATCTTAATATCGACAAAATGGAGCAAAGTAAAATTTTTGATCAAATTTCAAGCCTTCAATCTTGCTCAAAAATTTTTAGATGCTCAATTAAATTTCATTGCAGATTTTTAATTTTTTTAAGATTTTAAAGGTTTATTTTTAAACTTTTGAAAAAAAGGGTTGTAATTTCTAAAATTGCAATAAAATTTAATTGCGCATTTAAAAATGTTTGAGCAAGTTAGAGCGCTTGAAATTTGGTCAAAAATTTTACTTTGCTCAAAATAGTTCAACTATGTTGGTAGATTTTTTTTGGAATTATTCTAATATTCAATGTTTAATATTATTTAGTATTGAATTTCAAAGCGCCAATTATAGAATTTAAATTAAACTTATTTAAATTTGAATAATAATTAAACTTGAAAAATTTAAACTGCACAAAAATTAAGAATTATTTCTTTTGGTTTACAACCAGTATTTGAATTAATGTGGATAGTGCTCTTTCTTAAGCTGGTTTAATATCATTTTGTCTCTTCAAATAAAACAAAATAAAAAATGATAAAAAAAAATAAATTTCCTAAAAGATCGTTTTTTGTCTCAGATAACTATTTCAATTTTTGCTTGAAATTTATATTATTCTAGTAAAAGCAACCTTCGGTATCCATGGAAACAAAAAAAATTTATTCATGTTGATTATTTTTTTTGTAACTTATTAAAATTAAAATCCAACACTGACCACAATGCACGGAACAAAACCAAAAAACGAAAAAAGAAATCAAAAGTTAGCTGGACAAAAATCAAAAAATTTGGACAGCAAAACTGAGGAGATTTTATTAAGTCCTAGGTCAGCCCAATCTGTTTCTGATCATTCTGATGATGAAAAAATAATTTCATCGGCTAGATCAGACCAGAAATTGATATTAAATGACAAACCAAGCAAAGATTCAAAGGTAAAATCTAGCAGAAAATTGAAAGCAATAGAAACTTCTGATAATACAGGAATTAGTGGAACAATAAACCAGGCTTTTGAACCAGATAACTCGCAACCTATTAAGGAAAAAAAATTACTAAATAAACCACCGAGGAGAGCTAGAAAAGCCAGAGAAAAAGCTGAAATCGAACAAGATACCACAATTCATAAGTCCGACTCTAATATTCTCGCAATTATTATCCATCAAACAGACAAATTGAGAACAGATATTAATATTTATAACCCAACTGTTAGAGTACACATATTGGACTTGGATACAGATGGACAGTATGTTAAAAAAACTAAAAGGTAAATTTAAAATTTAAATTAAACAAAAAAGAATTTTTTTTTTAATAAATAATTAAAGGGACCGAAATACTTTGGTATATTATGAGAAAGAAAATCTAAAACTTGATTTTATTTCACCAATTTCGAGTACGCCCTATGATTTTAAAAAAAACAGGTTTGTTCTATCTTCCAATCAGGCATAATTAATTTTATTAATTTTTTTTAAGAACAATCATTCCAAAATGGGAAGAATTAATTGTTTTTAATGAAGAATTTTCCCATTTTACCAAAGATCATCCCAATGTACTTTTAATGTTTGAACTTATTGATGTCCGCAAGCATAATGAGTTGTCTGTAAATTATCAAACTTATACATCTCAAGAAACAAATCAAGATTGGCAAAGAATTGCATGGGCTTTTCTTAAAATTCGAAGTTTTAACAATTCTTTAAATATTGAAAAAAAACTTCGCTTACAATTGTTTTACACGCAAGCAAAGTATAAATTTAATACAATTGAATCAATGGTGCCAGAGATTTACAATCTTTATAAATATGGACCGCGAGTAAAATATCCGGCTAGTTTACATGTAACCATAAAATCGATAATTCAACCGAAACATTTTATGCCTGGAGTGGGGTCATCGGATTTGCTTTTTGCTGAATCTGTCAACGCTTATCAGGATGGCAGTGACCAAAGTCTGCTTGACTTAAAAAATAGCCAAACTAATGTAAAAAGAGATGACACTGATCTAGACGGTTTGGATAATTTTAAAGGCAACAAAAAGCAAGTAATCTGGTCAAGGATCAATGGTTTGCCTTGCAAGGTGCCCAACCAACTTCATCTAAAATTAAATACCACCAAACGAGGTTGTTATTCGGTTAAATTTTCCAATACTGGCAATTTTCTTGCATGTGCGTGCAATGATGACGACACGAACTATCCGATTTTGGTTTATGAGATTACAGGAGATTTTTGTGCTAAATTTAATGGTCATTTTGGATTGGTATATGAAATTTCTTGGTCAAAATCTGACAAGTACATAGTGACTGCATCAAATGACGCAACGGCTAGGGTATTTGACATAGAAACTAAATCTAAAGAGCCGTTTAAAATTCTTCCCCATCCAAATTTTCTTTACACGGCTAAGTTTTTTCCTCATTCATCAGACATGGTGGTCACAGGCGGCTACGATAAGGTCTTGAGAATATGGTCTATAGACAATCCGAAGAAAAAATTACAAAAATATGGAGAGTTATTACAAGAGTTGTATGGTCATGAGGGATACATTAACACAACTTGTTTCTCAAATAAAGCGGACACTTTTTATTCGGCTGACAGTTTAGGAAAAATTAAGGTTTGGAACTGCTATTCTGAATCAAATAAAGGTAAGCTTGAATTTTTAAATTTGAGTCACAAAATAAAGTCAAAGTCATTATTTAATTTTTTAAAGTCAAAATTAATATTCACTTGACTTGAAAACAACTCTAATTATTAATATTATTCAATGAATCTTTTTTTCATTTTTTTTAATACTCAAAAGGCAAATTGAAGTTTGAGATCAAGATCAAAAGATCAAAATATAAATTGTAAAATTTTTTTAAATAATAGAGAAAAAATAATTTTTTTTCAAAGCAATTACTTGTCATGTCATGTCAAGTTTATTTTCATTTTTAAAATTTTAAAATCTCCCTTTTTATTACTTTTAAAGACAAAAACATTTATTGTTTAAAATTTAAAATTTATTTAAGTGGAAAAATAAAATTATTTCAGTTTGAATGAATGGATATGTTATCGTTTTCGTGGATAATACGTAAATATCGATAATTACGTTACTTCACGTAAATTTTTAATTAAATAGATTATCAATTTTTCCTGTTTTTTTATTGTTCTCGTATTTAACTGAAATTAAAAAAATAAATATAGTAAAAATCTGAAATAAATGAAATAAAGCGTAAATTTTGATAAAAAGTTTATTTAGTGGAGCAAATTGTATTTGAGTCATGACATTTGGAATTACACAAGATGTTCGATTTTCTAGAACCGCATTGATTTGTAATACATTGAGATGTGCAATTACATCTTACAATTCCTTGACCACCACCAATTGACATTTCATTGACCGCTTGTCTAACGCTTTTGATCGAGATGTCTTGAGATTCTTGACTATCAGTGTCAGTTACCATCGATAAAACCAATGCCAAAACAAAATTTTCAATTTTAAAAAAATTCACTTTAAATTCTTTCGACTAATTTTTTTTTGCATAATTTTTATTTAGAAATATTTTTACCAAAATTTACTGAAAAGTTAATTAAATTTTAAACTTTAGCAAGTTTTTTTAATTTTTAATATTTACGGTTGCATAATTAAATATCAAAACTTACTTAGTAAAATTTGATAATAAGAAAAATTTAATACTTTTTTCAAGACTTACTAATGGATCAGTTTATTTTGATATTTACGTTTTATCAAAATTTACTGTTACAGATATAAAAGTTATAAATTTGAAATTTTGAATTAGCTTAAGCTGAATTATTTAAATTATCAATTTTTTTTTAAAATAAATTAGAGATCAATCATTTTGATGTTAATTTGATACTGAACCATTAATAGACATAACATGTCTAGTAATGTTTAGTAGTTATTTCTTAAAAATTATCAAAATCACTTGATTAATTAAGTTTTAATTTTTAAATGATCGTTTTGATATTAAAATTTGATCTGAAACTTCAATTTGCCACTCAAAAATATTTTTATTTAAAGGATGGATCTTCAAGGAAGATATACTTGTTGCAGAGCTAAAAAATGAAGTAATTAACCTTATTCAATTACTTCCAAATCAATTTCGAATGCTAGTGCAAATGAAAGATAATCAACTAAACGTTATTGATGTCCGAATGTAAACTTACTTACCTTCAATAATTTTGAAAATTTTAAAATAAATTATTGCCAATAAAGAAAATCAATTGTGCAACATTTCAAGGGAATGTTTAACTTGAACCAAAATCTTAGGTCATGTATAAGTCCATGTGGCACGTTTTTATTTAATAGTGGAGGTGACACAAATATTTACTGTTGGAATATCAACACGGGCGATCAATTAGAAACAATTACTTTAAATTATGTAAAACCAGCCCGGGATATCGACTTCCATCCGTATGACAACTACATGGTCTTCTGTTGCAATGATTCCAATGCACCTGTTTTCATTTACAAGCATAATCCTGAAAGTTAGACTTAAAATTTTCTTGATTTAAAAAAAAAATAATATTAAAAAATATTAAAGAAATTTTCAGTTCTTACGATTCAAAATCATTAGAGCATGATGCAATTGGCTTTGGCAAGCCCAAACTGGAAGAACAAATAGATGAAAATGAACTTGACATAAAGTTAAAAAATGATATTAATAAATTAAAAGATTCTCAAAATAATATTTGGAGAATGGTTAATGATAAATTAGATTCAGTTTATGTAAGTAGTGAATGCTAATGTTCTAAATGTTTTTTACTTGATTGAATTTGTGCATTTTTAGCCAAGAGGTGCGAAAAATAATAACGACATATGGTCCAAGAATAACTATCCAAGTTCTCTTACAATGACTATGGTGGATAGCAGTAACAAACCTGAGTTCAAATATCGAGGCCCTAAAGAAGTTGAAGATATAGTAATTTCTTTATATGATTACAAAGCTCAAAGAGGAGATGAGCTAGATCTAAAAATTGGAGATGAAATATTGGTTTTGGTACGTGAAAATGAGAATTGGTGGCTTGGAGAATTAATTAATGCAAAGCAAGAAGGTTATTTCCCAGCAGCTTATGTTCAAGAAAAATCAGTCGCTGAGGGTCCTAGAAAAAATCTACTTGCAAATAATCGAATTTCAGGTAAAAAATTAGAATATTATAACATTTTAAATTCTAAATTTTATGTAAAAAATAAATTTTAGTTAGGGATACAAACTCTGATTTTAACAGAGCCATTGAACCTATTCCATTTAGTCTAATGCCGCAATTATCTGGATCGGCCTCGTCTCAAAAAAAATTTACAACAGAAAATCCTGGTTTTACAAATAATCCGAATTCAAAAAAAGTAGATTCAATGAAAGCTTCATCACTAAATGTTGAACCAGAAGTAAATACCATAAATGAGATACCTACTAAAGACATGACAAATTCTGTGCCCAGGAGAAAAAATCACAAGCGAGGCACTTTTGGTCATGTAATTAGTGGCACTCAATCAACATCAAGCAAAAATTAAACTGCGCTTTAAAATAAATATTTAAATAAATTGTTTTAAAAATGACCGAAAAAAAAAGAATTTTTTATCATTAATATTGATATTATAAATATTTGTTAAAATAAATTTGCAAAAAAATTAGCAGAACTTGATTTTATCTAAAATACTTAAGAATAAATTAAAATTTTGTACACTCTGAATAAAACTGAAATGTGATTGTCTAAAAACAACTTAAGCTTTTCTAGAAATTAAAAAATAGTAATTACTGAAAAAAATTTGAATTTGTCTTGTGTTTTAAATTGGTTAGAATCGATACGGAAATTATTGAAAGTTTGTAGAGAGTTTTAATTGTTGTTATTTTCTCTTTTTCCTCAAGGATCTCCAATTCGAGAATTAAAAATAATAAATAAATTAATAAAATTAGGTTTCTTTACGATGAGATTTTTGGCCAACACATCCTTTATAAAATATAAGATATTCTGATTTTAATTGCTCTTTTTCTTTTTCGACCTGATTTTAAAATTTTTTTAGCAGCTAATTTTTTTTGCAGCTGTTTTTTTTGGAGCTAATTTATTTTTTTTTACAGAAAAAATATTCTTTTTTTTTCATGAAATTATTCTTCAATTACGTTTTTTACCTTTTGGTAAACATTTTTCTTGTAGAGGTACTTGGCATAGATTTAGCCTACTGGACACTGCTATGATATGTTTACAAAATAAGCTTTTTAGCAAAAATTTACAAATCAGCTACTTTTAAGCCACTCATTTTATCGATTTAAATTCTCCAATCTATTGTTATCGCTTTAAATAAGATTCAAATGAAGACCAAGATAAATTGAGCATGTTGTCAGAATAATTGTTTGACTGTTGTTTTGTCAATTCAACTTTAGAAATTGATTTTCGGAGTTTCAAAGTAAAGCAAAGAATCCAAATAGTTAAGCTTAAAAAATTTTTTTTTCCTGAATATTTTATTGATGACCAATTGTTAAGTCATCTAGTTTTATAATGGGTTCTGTGTAAATTTTTGGTATAATTAAAAAAACTATATGGAAAAAAATATTTGAAATATGTGAATAAATTTTCTGGTAAAAAAAAAAATTTTTATGGGAAAAAATCAATTAGAAGTAAGAAAAAGTTATTAATAAATTTTCTGATAATAATAATTTTGCTGGTAAAAAGAAAAATTAGCTGAAGAAATAAATATAGGTCTTTTTCGTTTTGCTTTGTTTTTCTTTTATTAGATGAGTTATTTATAAGCATGAATTTTTTGGACAAGCATTTTCACTATCATATGGTTAATTATGATAAATTTTTCAATAAAACTAGATATTATTATTAGATAAATATTTATTCTAAATGTATCATAAAAAATTAAAATTAAATATTATGAACATTTTTATTGATTTTATTAGGAAAATAAAAAAAAAAAAACTATTCTCGGTTTAAAAACGAATTAGAGAATAACGGCTATCTTTATTCTGGCTATTTGATTATATTTAATATTTTCAAAAAGATTCTCGCCTTGAAATTTTGTTCAATTTAAAATTTTGTTCATTTGCAAATTTTCTCAAATATTTTATTTCATTGTATTCCTGAACAATATTGTCGGTTTTAAAATCAAAATACCGGCTTATGTGCTCGATTTTCGCTAAGGGTTTTCTTTTGATACTAAAATAGTATCGCTGTTCTTTAATGTTTACACCATTTAGTTTTTTTTTAAAATAATTCTTAGCATCAAATTTCCGTTTGTTAGTACACAATTTGTAGCACATAAATATGTCATCACACGAACAAACAGATTTATCTTCTGTAAAAGCTGCTAAATTTGGCTTTTCGTCTAAATAAGTAACCACGTCTTGAGTATTAACTGTTGATATTACATCGCCAATGAGCATTTTTTGTATTTGTTCTTGTTTTTTCATTTTGAGCCATATCCTTTTTCGTAGTTTTTCTTCACTGTTAATATTTACCAAGTACAAGACTAAAAGATTGGTCGAAGAAGCAAGTATTGTCAAACCTGTGATAATAAAGAAAATGGTGAATGCAACATAGATTGGATTGTATTTCAGATAGTTGTTCTTTTGTAATGGCACAAAATCTCCGAATCCGATTGTTGTTAGGGTAATAAAAGAGTAATAAATGGCGTCAAAATAACTCCATCCTTCGTACACGGAAAAAATATACGATGCTGTAACAACAAGGACTAATGTAAGCATAAATTCGGTGACAATTAAATCCTTGTTTGACACATTTTTATTTTTGAACTTGTAAAATCGAAAGCTGGCCAATTTAATTTTTCTTAAGGTATATTTTAAAAAACCGTTTAATCGTTCTCCCACTGACTGAAACATGATCAAAGAAATCGGAATTCCAAACAGAATGTATATAATGCAAAACAATTTGCCAATATTGGTATTTGGCGTCGAATGTCCATAGCCAATTAATGCCAGAGCTAAGGTGCAAAAGTAAAATGAACCTCCGAATTCCCACTGAGGGTTTCTTTTGAAATGATTTTTACGAATAATCAATTTATAGATATTTTCGAATTCAACATCAGTAATGTTTATGAGTTGCTGAAATTTATTTATATGAGAGTTTAGAATGTGACTGTTTATCGCCTCGTTGGGTGATTCAAGACAATCAAACACTGCAGCACCAGTTAGCAAATATACGAGAGTGCAAACAACTAGTGAGACTGTTCTAATGTTTTGACGTTTTATCGAAAAATTAGAAAAATCCTCATCCATTTGAAAACCTAATTTTCTAGTAATTCGCTTTCGGTTCACAATTTCAATATAAATGAATTTCACCACAAACCAAAAACTTGTTTTTATTATCGTAATTTCGTGACAAAAGATAATTAAATCTTAAAAATCAATTTTTTTTTTTTTATCACGTAAATAGTATTATCTAAATTTTATAAACATGAAAATTAATTTTTTGAATAATAAAATTTTTAAATAATTTGCTCCTGGGAATGAACAGTTCGAATTCACTGAGGAATCTTTGAATTTTTCTCAACTGTTTTTATAGACTTGTAGTTAATTAAAATATCAAGTTCAGTGGTTGAAAAATAAAGAAGCATAGAATTTATTTAAAATTAAAGAAAATGTATTGAAGCGCAAAAACATTGCTTATTCAATCTTTGAAGTGAAATAAGCGATTTTTTAAATTTGCATTAAAACCGAAAAAATAAAAAATAACAGAGATTTTAATAAAAAAGACACCATTAAAGAGAATTACAAATTTTTGATTTTCCTATGATTTTCTTGATAATTATTTGAAATATGAGAAGAAATATCGATTACCATATTTTTTTCCGTGTCAAACTTCCGTAAATAAAGCAGATTGCGACAATTAAATTTGTCTCATTAACTTAATTTAATTGTCGTAATCTGCTTTATTTACGGAAGTTTAATAAAATAAAATTTTTGTTTCTAAAAATGTGTTGTCAAATCAATTCAAATATCAATAATTTTATCTCATATATTTCTTTATATAAAATGATTAGACTTATAAATAACTTGAATCTAATATTTGCGAGTCCTTCATTGTAATTGAAAATTTTAAATACAATTTTTATTAGAATATTTAGCTTTTCTATCACACACTCGTTCTTTCCTGACATTTTTTCAAGCCTTTATTATTATTTTGATCAAATTAATTTTTTTTGATTGATTTTTTTACTTTATTAACCATATTTTTATCAAATTTTGCAGTTTATTTTATAGAAATTTAATTCATATATGCTAATATGCTTATACAGAAAGAAAAGTCTAATTTAATAAAAAAAACGTTTTATTGAAATGATTTTATAGAATTCATTAAAAAGAAAAAAATATAGAAAAAAAAAGTTAATTTTCAACAAGTTAATTATTACTTTAATTTCTTTAACATTCAATCAATTTATCAAAAAATAATTAAAATTTTTTTTCTATCGTGCGACTTGTAATATTCTACAATAGCAATATCTTTTTCCGTTTATCACTGAAGACGACTTCGATAAGGTTAAAAAAATTATTTTCAAGTTAGATTATTTAACTATTACGCAACTTTAATAGATAAAGATTTGAAATTTCAATTTTAAAATTTTATAGTTAAATTTCCTATGAAAGAAACATTTATGTGTGACTATTCAATGAAAAAAAATTTATATTAACGTTATTGCTCGATTTTAATGACATGTCGTTATATATGGGTATCCAGAATTAAGGACAAGGTCTTATAACATTAAAAAGATTATTTAACGACATGTCGTTGAATTCGAGCAAAAACGTTAGTTTTCGAGATTATTTTTGTATTTTTTCAATTAAAAAAATTTCTATAAAACAACACTACACCGCTGATTTGATACTAGGATTTTTGGTAATTTTACGTAATTTTTTAATAAATAAATTTTGTGAGCAAAGGTTAAATTACGAAAAATTACGTTAAAACAAAAATGCCATTTTTTAGGCCATTTTTAACTTATTTCAGTAAGTAAAAAAAAATAAAAAATAAATTGAGAAAAAAAAATTTAACGTTTTTTACGTAAATTTTCGTAAAAAACGAATATGAAACGGTAAAATTCAGTAAAATTTAGAAAATTAGTTAAAATTTGAAAAAAAGTTTTTAATCTGAATTATTATTATAATAAAGTGATAATTTTATAAAAAAATATTTTGCTTTATTTATTAAAAATTAAATCTTAAAAATTTACTTTCGAAATTTTATTCTTTAAACCAAAATCAGAGTAAAACAAATTTAAAAACTAATATTTTTCACAATCTGCACTTGTAAACTGGGTGCAAATATCATTGCTTGTCTTTTCTATGAATCCTTGAATTTTGTCCAAACCAGATCCAGTTATCAAATTATGCAAATTACAGTAATTTGTCCCATAGTCTAAGACTGCATACCACGTTTCAGAAGTTGAAAAACCCTAATAAAAAGAAGAAAATTTTTAAAGAATAAAAAAAAATCACAAAGATCAAAATTACATTGACTTGACAATCTTTATTTAATTGATTAAAATCAAAACTGAGATCATCTATGTAATGCTTTACAGGAGTAGAATGTGTAGCTTTAATTTGTTTTTCATCTTGGCTTACAAGTGTATATAAGCATTTTTCTCCACCATTTTTACAATTTTCGTCTGTCTTCCATTCATTTATTTGGTTAACAATTTTTAAATGAACAAGTTTACAATCAGTTTCAGGCCAATTCCAAGCAACTTTGCATGAAGCATGAAGTGGCCCAGTGACTCCAGGAATGGCTAATTCTGCATACTGTGTTAAAATCGAACAGCAAAAAATAATGATGAAAATTTTCATTTTTCGAATAATAGCAATCTAAATTTTTTAAACAAATTAATATTGCTTTTTTATAGCATCTTTTTAAATTTGTTAAATTCTCATTCTTACCTAATCGAAAAAGTCACGTTAATAGACGAATATTTAAATTTGTTATACATATTTTCGTTAGAAAAAACATATTCTAGAAAATATTATAAATAAAATATGGTCTAAAAATAAACCAAATTTTGCAATCTAATCATCAAAAAAATTTTTTTAATCTTTTGATGTATAAGTTTTTTGTAATTTATTTTAATTTTTTTAATTCTTTATATAAAAGAAAAATATTAGAATAATTTGTGTTCTTCAAAATTCAAAAATTATAAATTGGGCAAACTTAACATAATGTTTTGGAATATAAATAGAAAAAAATTTTATCAAGAAAAATTTAAGTAATTACTTAAGTTTAGAAAAAAAAAATTTATTTTAGTATTCAAATTTTGCCAAGTGATCCTTTTCAGACACCTCATTAGCTAATCTATCCAATTCTAATGTTAAAATTTCCCTTAACTGTATATTTCTCTTAAAAACGCCAAAAAACTCGTAAAAACCCCAAAAAATCGAGTGCCACTCCCACCCCACCGATTTTTGACCAAAACAAAGTTTATATTCATGATCAGCTTTGTCGAATACCACCCAAAAAAATCAAAAAGAAAAAGATTTTGATAAAAATTTTGATTAAAAACTTCAATAATTTTTATTTTTTTCGATTTTTTTAAAATGCCTCATTTTGAACACTTTTTTTAAGAGAAATAAAATTAAAATTAAAAAAAAACTCTTAATAGCATTATGTAAGAATTACTAAGTAATTCAAATTTTTTAGTTTTAAGATTATAGAACCTACCATGGCTGAGTTATAAGAAACTTCCGGGTATTGGTCAAAAAATTAAGGGTCAAGGACGATTGTTAACACAAAAATAGAACTTGTCGAAACCAAATCCAATGTCTAATAAAATAACCATTTTTCTGTAAAAATTAAGAAAAAAAAATTTGTCAAGCCTGAGATATTCAAATTTATCGAATATACTCTAAAAGCCAAGAAATTCTTTAAAGCCTTATATATATCTTTTATTTTATAAGTGTAATGAAGATATTACCCGACATTTTATTTGTTTTAATTTAATTTTATTTATTTAAATACAATTTAATGACCTTATCGACCAAAATTAAGGTAAATATCGGTTAATTGTAAAAAATGGTGAAAAAGTTAAATAATAAACAAAAAAGAAAAAATTGATTTTTTATTATTATATTAAATTTTTTTACACTTCAAAAGATTAATATTTTTATTGTTTATCTGAACCGAGTTATAGCTCTTTCTGAATAAAATATCAAATAAAAAACGAATATAAATAAAAAAGAGCTATTGACAAAAGATAAAGAAAGATTCTTTTTAAAATTTTTGTACTTTTTACTTAATGTCAATGTGAGTTTCTACCCATAAAAAAAGTACTTTTTGAACTTTTTATTTTAAGTCAATGTTAGTTTCTGCTCATAAAGGATGTACTTTTTGTACTTTTTATTTTAAGTCAAAGTTAGTTTCTACCCATAAAGGACGTACTTTAAAGGTCCTTTAAGGCTCTATTTTAAGGTCCTTTTTTGTACAGGCCTTTTTTGAGGTCGTTATTTGGGAAGCACAATTTTAAGGTCCATTTTTGGAAGCTCTATTTTTAAGGTCCTTTTTAATGAAGTTTTATTTTTAGGTCCTTATTTGGAAGCTCTAATTAAAGGTCCTTTTTTGGGAAGCTCTATTTTTAAGGTCATTTTTTATGAATTTTTATTTTTAGGTCCTTATTTGGAAGCTCTAATTAAAGGTCCTTTTTTGGGAAGCTCTATTTTTAAGGTCCTTTTTTAGGAAGTTTTATTTTTAGTTCCTTATTTTGGAAGCTCTATTTTAATGTCCTTTTTTGAAAGCTCTATTTTAAGGTCCTTTTTTTAGGAAGCTTTGTTTTAAGGTCCTTTCTTTGGAAGCTCTAATTAAAGGCCCTTTTTTGGGAAGCTCTATTTTTAAGGTCATTTTTTGGAAAGGCCTTTATTGAGGTCCTTTCTTTGGAAGCTCTAATTAAAGGTCCTTTTTTTGGAAGCTCTATTTTTAAGGTCCTTTTTTAGGAAGTTTTATTTTAAGGTCCATTTTTGGAAGCTCTATTTTAAAGGTCCTTTTTTTAAGGAAGCTTTTTTTAAGGTCCTCTTTTGTACAGGCCTTTTTTGAGGTCGTTATTTGGGAAGCACAATTTTAAGGTCCTTTTTTGGAAAGGCCTTTATTGAGGTCCTTTCTTTAGAAGCTCTAATTAAAGGTCCTTTTTTGGGAAGCTCTATTTTTAAGGTCCTTTTTTAGGAAGTTTTATTTTAAGGTACTTTTTTGGAAGCTTAAATTTAAGGTCCTTTTTTGGGAAGCTCTATTTTTAAGATTATTTTTTAGGAAATTTTATTTTAATGTCCTTTTTTATGAAGCTATTTTTTAAGGTCCTTTTTTGGAAAGGCCTTTATTGAGGTCCTTTCTTTGGAAGCTCTAATTAAAGGTCCTTTTTCGGATGCTTTTTTTTAAGGTCCTTTTAAAGAAGCTTTATTTTTAGGTCCTTATTTGTTAAGCTCTATTTTTAGATCCATTTCCGTAAGCTCTATTTAAGGTCCTTTTTTGGATAAGCCTTTTATGAGGTACTGTCTAAAAAAGCTTTTTTTAAGGGACTTTTTTCAAAAGCTCTTTTTTAAGGTCCTTTTTTAGGAAGCTTTTCTTTAAGGTCCTTATTTGGAAGCTCTAATTAAAGGTCCTTTTTTGGGAGGCTCTATTTTTAAGGTCCTTTTTTAGGAAG